>CABHPR010131291.1:582-31752 GCA_902168415.1 Peromyscus melanophrys
ACACACACACACACACACACACACACACACACACACACACACACACAGACAGGAGGGAGAAACAGGGAGGAGAAAGGGAGAGAGGCAAAAAAGTAGAGAGGTAAAGAGATGGAGGGGTGAAGAGTGAAAGGGAGTGTGAGAGAGAAGTTTCTCATCTCTTTTTTTTTTTTTCATTTTTCTTTATTAAGAAATTTTCTACTCACTCTACATACCACCCACAGATCCCACCTCCTCCCTCCTCCCATCTCCCAGCCCTCCCTCCCAAGCCACCCTCCATCCCCACATCCCACTTCCTTATCCAGAGGGACTGGACTAGGCCCTCTGGATACGGAAGTTTCTCATCTTAGCACTTACGTCGTTATCAGTGCTTGTTAAATCGTGCCTCAGTTGACTTTAAAGGGCTCTGCAGGTTTAGGCCTAAGCACCCTATGCCACCTCCCCACCCCCTTCCCTTGTTGAGCCTTGATTTTCAGCCTCCTGGCCACCCCATGTGAAGTTGTCAATGGCCTTATATAGAATATCATTATAGCTCCTTGACATTCTTGTGGTGTGGTAAGTGCAGTGAAGGGAAGAAATTGGAGAGTTCCTCACTGGATACAGAAAATACTTCATTATCTCTGCGGGAACTGATGGGAGGTGAGTGACAGCTCTGCTTGGGGTGTGTCTTCATATCGGGGAGGCATTGCAGCTGCTCCTGCAGTCTGTAGAGAAGAGGTCCCCTAAGGGTGAGAGGGGAAGCCGTGCTGGAGAGGTCACTGGGTGGGAGTGGGGAGTGGGGAGATGGTCAGGGGCATCCCTTGATGCTGACCATGTTCCCTGTGAAGTGAAGCAAACAATTGATACCTCCTGTATACATGCCCGTGCCACATCACCTCCGCTCTCCAACTGTGAGGCTTGGGACATGGCTGCCCATCTTTCCTTCTTCTGTGGCTCTGAACCAGCTCCAGCTGTCTGAAATGTTTGGGTTCACCAGAGTAGTGCTGAATTAAGTCCTGCTGGAGCTGACCAATTCTCACTAGGACATACTCCAAGTATGAAAAAAGAATGATATCATGTACACCACTTAGCTGGTTGGGTGGGTTTTTCTTTTGTTTTTAGTGCTGGGAACTAAGTATACAATCTGCAACTTCACCTGCGCTACACCAAGCATGCTCACCCTCTCCACTCACCCCACTTTTTTTTGAGACAGAGTCTCTCTGTGTAGCCCCAGCTGTCCTATAACTCACTATGTAGACCAGGCTGGCCTCAAACTCAAATATCCACCTGCCTCTGCCTCTGTAGTGCTGGGATTAAAGGTTGTACACCACCATGCCTGGCTCCCACTTTTCTTTTTGAGACAGGATCTTGTTATGATCATGCTGGTCTTGAACTTGTTCCAAAGCACAGACTGATCTTAAAACTCTAGTCTTCTGGCTTCAGGCTCCTGAAGGTCGGTGGTGTACGTTGGCACTATCACACCTGATACCACTTAGCTTTCACACGTCTTTGCAGCTTGCTTTTTTTTAAAATAAAGATTTATTTATTTATTATGTATACAGTGTTCTGTCTGCACAACAGAAGAGGGGACCAAATTTCATTATGGATGGTTGTGAGCCACCATGTGGTTGCTGGGAACTGAACTCAGGACCTCTGGAAGAGTGGCCAGTGCTCTTAACCTCTGAGCCATCTCTCCAGCCCCTGCATCCTGCCTTTTCTATTTAGATCCCTTCAAAGAACAGCTGACAGCCCTGTGTACCTCTCCCCTTTCGTCCTTGTCCCTCCATCTTTTCTAGAGGCCTCCACTATCCTAGATGAGGTATATTTCCTTACAGCACATGCTGTTGGTCACTTATACATGGGTATGCATGGGAAGTCAGCATGGTCTTGTACCCTTACCTTTTAGATGTCGAAGGTGTTTATCTAGGGCTCTAGTTACATAGTGCATGCTGACAGGGAAGTATTCTTTCCATAACAGTGATGGGGCACAGTGCCATGCTCTGTATGGATCCAGTGATTGATCTAAGTGGGGTGCTGAGAGAATGAAGAAAGGACAGAGACACGGACACAGAAGAACTGGGATAGGATGGTGTGGGTTCTCTATGGAAAAACTGCAGCACCCCAGCAGCAGCTCATCGAGTTTATTATATGCAGCTGAACAAGGAAGGCAGAGTTGTTATACACAGCTGAACCAGGAGGCAGGCTCAGCTAATCTGGGTAGGAGCAGTCTCTATAGAGGAGCAGGCTTCAGGCTGTGAACGTGGGCGAGGGAGAAAGCTATGGTGAATATTGTCTGCAGACGCTGTCCACGTTTGCACTTGGACCTGAAGAAAGCTTTGCCGTCCCTCTGAGCCTCACCCAGGGAAGGCTTTGTCGATGCTGTGGGTCTGAGGCGTTGTGGGTTTTGACATGGCTAGGCCCACGTCAACAGTACACATCACTCAGGACTTCGTTCACTCAGGACCTCCTCTGCTGCCCACAGTGTGGGGCAGCTTTTACTTCTGCTGACCTCAGTATATTGTCCGGCTTTGGCCTGCTTTGCCCAATCCACGTGTGAAATGATGTCACCCGATTGTGTGTGCCTCGGCACAGTTTTTTCTCTTACCTTGATCTAGTGTGTGTGTGTGTGTGTGTGTGTGTGTGTGTGTGTGTGTATACATGCCATAGTGCACATACGGAGGTCAGAGGACAACTTTTGGGAGCTGGTCAGTTTCTCTCCTTCTGCCATTTGGTTTCCAGGGATTGAACTCGGGTCGTCAAGCTTGGCGGCAGGTGCCTTTTCTCACTGAGCCATTCACACAGGTTCCACGATTGCCGTTTTTCCATGTGTGTTTTGCCTTTTGGTGTCTTCTCTTCATTGGATTATCTGTTTATCCCTTTGGTTGTGTCTATGTTGTGGCTGTTCGTTGTTTTCTCAGCAGTTCCTTTGCCTTCTGGTACAGCCATAAGCAATGGAGATACCCGTCTTCAAGCCTCTTTTTTTTTCCCTTATCGTTTTGTTTTGATATTTTATCTTATGTGTATGGGTGTTTTGTCTGCATGTATGTCTGTGCACCATGTGCATGCCTGGTGCCTGCGAAGGACAGGAGAAGGCATCAGATCCCCTAGAACTGGAGTTGCAGATGGTTGTGGGCTACCATGTGGGTGCTGAGACTCAAGCCCAGGTCCTCTGGAAGAGCCACAAGTGCTCTTTACTGCTGAGCCCTCTCTCCAACCCTTGTTTTTTGTTTTGCGACAGAGCCTTGCTGGTCTAGAACTCCCTAAGTGGCCTATGCTGGTCTTGAATTTATGATCCTTCTCCCTCAAACCCCTCTTAACTTCAATGTTGGGATTAAAGTTGTGAGTCACCAAACTCTTGCTTATCTTTTTACTTTATAGTTTACTTCTTAAAATATAATATTTTATTCTTTGACAATTCATGCAGGTATATAGTATATTTTAATCATATTCAGTCTATAGTTTATTTGGATGAATAGATGAGTTCAAGTTTAATAACAACATTTTATAATCATGTGTTTGATTTATGTTCTTGAGTCTCATTTTAAAATGTTTCCTCCATTACCAATCATATGTATATTATCCTTGCTATAAAATTTAAAGTTTTTAAATTTCACATACTCAAAGTGAAAAATTCAACACACACACTTTTTGAACTCCCCTCTGTATCTCCCTTAAATTTAAAAATTTATTTTGTGATTGATAGTATAGAACTATTACCTTGTTTCTTGAAAAAAAAACATCATGGTAAAATAAATATAATGTAAAATTGGCCATTTTCATCCCTGTGTAGGACTTGGAAGTATTGGTTGCATTGGTGCTGATTCTCAGGCATCACCTCTGTGATAAAGCTCCTTTCCCTGGCTGTCCTGGAACTCACTCTGTAGACCAGGCTGGCCTAGAACTCACCCAGCTAGGACTCCACTCTTGATAGGGTCATAATTTGATGAGCTATTTGGAAGTGATAAATTTAGTAGGTACTGACTGTATCCACTCCTAAGAGAGAATGACTCTGAAGAAAGACCTCTGTGTCAGGTAACAGTTCTGTGTTGCAGCAAAGCTTTACAGGGAGAGCAGAGGCCTGTTGTGTGGTCCGGTTTTTTAGGCTTAGAGAAAAAAACAGACCTTTGAGAGTCGAAGAACATTAGACAGAAGTGGGTTTTCCAACCTCCTGTTATCTTGAATTTGTTTATTGACTTTTGGAAGGTTAGTTCAGGGCCTCTGATAGTAACAGCATGCACAAGTTGAACACACCTAGTCCAAAGATTGACTCCAAAAATCTAAAACTTGAGCATTGACACAGTTGTTGGAAAGTTTTGAATTTTGGAGCATTTTCAGATTAGGGATGTTTAGCCTATGAAAATTACTCATAAATCTGAAAAACTCTAAATATGAAGCACTCTAATTATAAATTTGGATAAGAGATACTATGTGGAAAATAATCTTCATAAGTCTTTGAGGTAAATATTATGTCTTTTGTTTAAAAAAAATAAAAAAGATGGATTGACTAATTTTCTATGATTACCCAGAGATAAGTGGTGGAGCATATTTTACTAATTTTGAAATACCGTGTTTTTGTATGTGTATGTGTGGTGTGCATATGTGTATGCACGGTCACATGTGTGTACTTATGTGTCCAGATATGCATGCACGTGTGTATTCGTGTTGGTGGAGGCTCAAAGTTGGTAATTTTCCTTGATCAAGCTCCACTTTCTTTAGTGAGACAGGGCCTCATGCTAAACCTAGACCTTGCCAATTCTTTTCAGTCTGTATAGCTAGCCAGCTTGCTCTGCCCTGTCTTCTTCACCTCCAGTGTGCCACCATACTCACATGGGTGCTGTGGATTCAAACTCTGGTCTTCACACTTGCACAAGAAACACTTTACCCACTGAGCCATCTCCCCAGCCTCCGTGTGTTTGTGTGTGTGTGGTCCTAGACACTGAATCCAGGCTCCTTTACACTTTCAGGCAAGCATTGTATCACCAAGCTCCATCTCCAGTGCTGATCATTCCTTTTCAATATGTACTTGCTTAATAAGGGCTAGGGTATCCTATTTCTCAACTCTGGTGTCTAGAGGATGATCCAGCCTGGTCATGAGGGGGCCTGAACCAGGAGAGCAGTGGACCGGGAGCTCGGGACTAATTGGAGGGTTGTTATCAATGCAGAAACATAATAGGAGCTAGCTGCTGGTCACGTGGGTGGGAAAGAGCAGGTGGTGTTGGGATGAGTCACGACATGGAAACCGTTCTGTCTTTTTATACACTAACTCTGTTCACTTCAGAGAAGCACCGGCCATTAAAGATACTTCTCTCTGAGGCATACTACACTGCTGCCATTTCTTATTTACCACCTGTGAGCAATTGGGAGGCTGGTGACACATCACAGTTGGGTTTTGCTAAGGTGGGGGGGGGGCTTCAGTTCTGAGTAGAGGGTGAGACTGAATGGGAGGTAAGTGTTTGCTCCCGAGACCCCTGGCGGAGGCCCTGTGCTGTCTCTTCAGCTTGGCTGAGGAAAATGTGCCTTCCAAAGAAGTCTGAAGAGTCACTTCATGGCGTTCCTTTTTATTTTGTGTGGCAGATCTGTGCCTTAGTCTGCATTCTGTCGTTCTAATGGCATACCACAGAGGGAGTAGCTGCTAGAGGCTTATCGTGGTTCATAGCCGGGCTTGGCCATCAAGACTGGGTGTCTAACAATGTATGGTGAGAGCTTTGAATTGCTTCAACTCATGACAGACAGTGGAAGGACGGGTGTCCTGTCTGAAGACCGGCAGTGCGAGGTGGACAGGTAACCACCCACCCTCATGGTAACTAAGCCAGCTCCAGCTCAAGAGCTCCTCTGGAACGCATGAGTCCGTTCCTGAGGGCTTCGCTCCCAGGACCCAAACACCTGCCACTAGGCCCCACATCCCAACACTGATGCACTGAGGAATTAAGCCTCAACATGTGAGCTTCAGAGGGACAAATGATGTCCATTCATAGCAATTTCTACTTGCTTGTGTGATACTGCTTTGGTCCAGCACTCTATATTCTGAGTACCATTCCCTCCCTCTGGCCATTTGATTCTGGCAGCAGCTGCAACAAAGCTTTTACATCCCACTGATCTGACCCGGGCCAACTGAAGATTCCTCTTAGGATTTTTAAACATAGGACTAGCAAAAGCTTGAGGGATGACAATGGTAACTCCTGACCTCTTGGTGTCTGAATTTCCTGCTCCATGGAAGTGTCTTACAGTGAGAAGCATCAGCAAAGGACAAGGTCCTGGTTCCCAGGTTTTGTGGGAGATAGTGACAGCAGTCTTTCCCACGGCTTTGTAGCTTAGCTGTTTTTTGAGTTATGTCCTTGGTACACACTCCTTCCCATCACCCAAGTTCCTCTCATGTACAGTCGAATTCTGACTAAAGCTGGGCAGGGTGTCAGCCATCATGCCACCTCCGATCTCGGGGTTCAGGAGGGTTTTAGGATGGAGACCTTGGATGTGCCTAGGTCTGCTGTACTGTTTTTCAATCACTGAGGGGTCTGGTTTTTGCATCTAATTTTATTCGTACAAACTTTGTGTTAGAGGGTAAGAGACTTTGCTACCTTCACATGCCCAAACCGACCCACTAATTTAAATATTCGCTTATTTTACCCATGATCATGAAGGACCAGGGCGGGGTGTGGATGGTTTGAATATAGAGTGATTAAGCTGTGAAGGTGAATGACATCAGCATCACTTGGTTTAGAGAGTGGAGGGAGAAAGATGGCTTGGAGGGCAACTGAGTTTCAAACCCAGTGAGGAGAGGGCTGTCAGGAGGAGGAAGCTGCTAGCCTGGAAGCATCCCAAATACCTCAGTTACCAGCTGCAGTTCCTCATCTCGTCCGTTCTGCTCTGCCCTGCAGGTCAGCTGGTCACATTGGCCTACAGCCCATTGGTATCTTTGACATTATGGAGACTTTTTTAAAAAAATATTCATTTTTGTCCTTTGTGGATCTGGAAACTGAACCCAGGGCCTCATACATGCAAGGGAAGTGGTCACCACTGTGCTACCAGCTACCACCCTGGGACACTTATGCTGCCCATCTGAGCTTTCTCTGCCCCGCCCTTCTTTCTTTGGACTTTGGACATGAGTTCATGTCACCCAAGCTAGTCTTAGGTTCACTATATGGCTGAAGAGGACCTTGAACTCCGGATCTTGCCTCCATGTCTCAAGTCCTGGGATCACAGGTGTGCACCCCCACACCTAGTTATGCAGTGCTGGGGCTCAAACCCAGGGCTTCACACATGCTAGGCAAGAATGCTGCCCACTGAACTACACCCCTACCCCCATCCTTTATCTTTCTTTTCTTTTTTCTTTTTAGACAGTCTATGTAACCATAGCTGGCCTGGAACTCACTATATAGACCAGGCTGGCCTCCAACCTCCAACTCACAGAGATCCATTTGCCTCTGTCTCCTGAGTACTGAGATTAAAGGTGTGCACCACCACACATGGCCTCCTTCATCTTTAAAGGCTTCAGGCTACTTAAGAATCTTGGCACAGCTCTGTCTTTAATGCATACGTCTTTGTTGTTTTCTTGTCTTACACTGTCCTTTTTTTTTTTTTTGGTTTGTAAGAATGATCTATACTCACGAAAGCAATTGGAAAGCACATCAAAGTAATCCAGAGACGCAGCCACCACCCATTACTCTCCAACCAGGAGCCAGCAGCATTGGCATGGGGCACATGTCTCCGTGGTATCTGTGAGGAGTGTTCTAAGCCTGGCCTGGCTGGTGGCCATCTATCCATCCCAGTCTCTTTGACCTCCCAGGCTTTGTTCCTGTTAATAGCACTCAATCGACCCTCCCTGCCCCTGTCTGTCCTACATAATAAGAACTCAAGCTGTCGAGGGTGGGGGATGGATTCTGGTAACTGGCAAGGAAAGCCGATCACAAGCATTGGGAGTGGGGTGAGGGGTGAGGTTGGGGGCGGGGTCGTTTCAGGAGCTCTGCAGCCTGGCTGAGGCAGATGCACCTGCAGGGAAGCCTGGCAGCTGGGCAGGGCTGTGGTACACAGGCTTGGTGTGGAAGCAACATGCTTGCCATTCTCATAGTCCTGACTGGTCATGGAGCCCACGCCTGACATGGGCAAGTCCAGTAGCAGCCAGCTTCTTCCTCGGCACACCAGACCACAGTAGGGGATGGCTTCCTCAGTCTCTTCTTGCTTTTCTTGTTCTGAATGAGCAGGCCTCTGTGTTTTACACAGCTGCCATCCACTCTGTTTTCGCCCTCTGTCTGAGCTGGTTTTCTATGCTAATAACCCTATACCACAGGCTGGGTGAGTTATAAAGAAAGGAGGTCTTGTTTTGGCTACGATTCTTGTCTAAGGTCAAGGAGCCACATCTGTTGTGCAGCATCCTCATTCTGTACAGTGCAGCCTACAAGCTAAAGACAGAGACATGGGAGAGACCAAGCCATGATGGCCTTTGTAAAAGACTTTCTTTCTTAAAAAAAAAAAAAAAAAGGATTTATTTTTATTATTGTAAATTATGTGTAGTTATATGGGTGGGTATGTGCATGTGTATATGTGTGTATGAGGCCAGAGGCATCAGATCCCCCTGGAACTGGATTTACAGGCTGTTGTGCACCATCTGACATGCATGCTAGGTTCTGGGACTCAACTTGGGTCCTCTTCAAGAGCAGTAATTGCTCTTAAGCACTGAGCCATCCCCCCAATCCCACAGACCCACTTTCAAGATCGCCTGTTAGCCCATTAATAAGGAGAATGTATTAATCCATTCATGAGGGCAGGCACTAATCATCTTAGTTCTACCTCGTATAGCTCATAATGGGTATTGAATTTCAGCTTGACTTTCAGAGAGGATTCAAGCCATATTCAAACCATAGCACATTCTTTCCACCCTCTCCAGTAGCCAGGGCATTCATATAGCTTATAAATATTAAAACATATGCAAATAGTTTACGTTCTTGGTTTTTCCCTCCTTGCAAATAAATAAAGCATCACATATATATTTCTGTACCTTGCTGGGCCTTTTTGGTCATATATGATATCTTGGAGACTTTTAAAATACCTGTACATGAAAACTTCCTCATGCATGTCTGTACCTTCAGAGTCTTATGTTGTATGTGTGTGACGAGATGTAGTTAGCCAGTCCCCCAGTCAAAGGCATTTGAATTCTTCCATCTTTCATTATTCTGAGGAAATACTACAATGAATCAATTTAGATATGTGCTAATTCTTTTTTTTTCCCCCCCGGAGCTGAGGACCGAACCCAGGGCCTTGTGCTTGCTAGGATATTTCTTTTTTTTTTTTTTTTTTTTTTTTTTGTTTTTTTTAGTCAGGGTTTTTCCGTTTAGCTTTGCGCCTTTTCCTGGAACTCACTTGGTAGCCCAGGCTGGCCTCAAACTCACAGAGATCCGCCTGCCTCTGCCTCCCGAGTGCTGGGATTAAAGGCGAGGATATTTCTTAAGTAGTATAACTTTAGGATAAACTCCCTGAAGTCAAGTTGGGGTCAGAGGTGATTCTCCACTGTGCTTCTGATCCCTGAAACCAGGTTCCTTTCCCAGAGGGGCGTCTCAGTCTACACATGTATTAGAATAAGAGCGTGTGTTTCTCACGAGTGGCCCTATATTCTTGTCATTGTGACTCAGCTGTTGTCCACCCAATTAGAGGGCAGATGTGCGGAAAATAAGGACCAAGATAGAGATCTTCCTGCTGGTGAATCCTCTGCATTCACAAATCACAACGCCACACCCTAGGAGCACAGTAAATGTGTTTTTCCAGTGTAAGTGGGAGACCAGCCAGCCACGCCGGAAGGAGAGGAGTCTCACACTTAGGGAGAGCTTATGCAGAGCTCCTCTACTGTTTCTCTCCCTCTCTCTCTCTCTCTCTCTAGAGAAAGATGTTTTGAATTCTTGCTCCAAGCCCAGTGGTCACGGAGTGGCTCCTGAGAACTGACCCTTGACTCGGCCAACAGCAGGTCTGTTTATTTGCTTGTCAGCTTCTGTCCTGGAGCCTCAGCCCGTCCCGTGGCCCATTTTCCTCAGCATGTGCCAGCACCTGCCCCAGCGTCAGCAGCAGAACAAAGAGGTTTTTGAGCACTTTTCCTATGGGCTGTGTATGTAAACATTACATCACTTCAGGTTCCTTTGCCTGTAACCCTGCAGCAAAACGCGTTCATTGTTGCTTTGCTGTCTTGGTTTCCATGACGTTACATCACCTCATGGTTCTGCTCCTGCATGGGACTACAGCAGGCTTCACCCTAGCTTATAAGACTGAGGCCCCTTGCCTATCAACCATCAACACTGAAAATGTAGGCAAGGGATATGGATCTCACAAATGCTGTCAATATTGCCCCCAGGAAATAAGGTTGTTGAATATACAGACACATACGAATGTGTAAAGGCATGTGGATGCCTTGCATGAATGTACACATAATATATATATTTCCTCAGTGAACATGTAGACGATTTTTCTCGTAGTAGAACGTGCACAACCTAACATTTTGCCCTTGGAAATGTGTGACCAGGGCTGGAGAATGGAGCTCGGTTAGATGGCTTGCCTAGCATGAAACATTCCCAGCACCACATAAAAGGAAGGGTTCTTGTACATACTCACGACCTCAGCACTGGAGGTGGAAGCTGGAGGATCAGGAGTTCGAGGTCAAAGTTCGAAGTTTGAAGCCCCACTAACAGGGCCGGAAACCCTTTCTCAAAAATTAAACCAGGGCTTTTGTTTTTGTTTTATTTTAGGTCTTTTGTTTTGTTTGATTTTTCGAGACAAAATTTCTCTGTATAGTCCTGGCTGTCCTGGAATTCACTCTGTAGACCAGGCCAGCCTGAAACTCGCAGAGATCCACCTGCCTGGGATCAAAGGTATGAGCCACCACTGCCCAGCCAGTTTTTATTGTTTTATATAAAAATACGTATAACAGAAAACTGACCATGTACAGCTGAGCATGAAGGCAAATCTGTAATCCCAGTACTTGAGAGGCTGATTCAGGAAGATAGCCATGTGTTCAAGGCTAGCCTGAGCTACATAGTAAATGTGAAACCAACCTTTTGTTTGAGGCCAACTTTACAGTTTACCTGTATAGTACACTGATTAAATATGTTTATAATGAGAAGTCATCACTGGATCCTCTAGAACTCCACTTGCTGTGGTCTGAATATGGGTTCAGTGTGTTCCTGAGCTCATGTGTTGGGAACTTGCCTCCAGGGTATGATAGGTGGTGTCAGACCCCGAAGAGGGGCACAGAGGGAGACCACAAGGCCATTGGGGCACCACACTCAGAAGAGGGGAGAGGGATTCTCTCAGAACTCTGATTGGTACCCCAAAGGCAACTGTTACAGAGAGCGAGCTCCATCTAAGAATTTCTCCAGCTTCATATCACACCACGTGATCGCTCCTCCTCACGCGACTACCTGCCCCTGTGCCATTTGCCACGTTGTGGCATAGCCAGAGGCTGACCTGCTGAGTGGATTGATCTTGGACTTCAGATTTGAGCTTTCCAAACGGTGAACTCACATGAACAGCTCCTCAGTATGAACCTGCCTCGGGTATTTTAATATAGTAACAGAAAATAGACCAGGATAAGAACGGAGCCCAGGTTTTCTCGGGTGGTCATCATTCTCATCTTAAAGCTTTCTGACTAGAGGGGCTCTTAAGATGCCTAGGGTGTGGAGGGGCAGCCGTTCTTATTTTTGTACTGCTGTCATCATTTCATTCTTTTTCAGAGTGTCTGTCTCTGGAGTTGGGGATTTAGCTCAGTGGTAGAGCGCTTGCCTAGCAAGCGCAAAGCCCTGGGTTTGGTCCTCAGCTGTGGGAAAAAAAAAAAAAAAAAAGACAGAGTATCTGTCTATTAATTTTAATGGGTCCTAGACTGAGAAAGGATCTAATGACATGTAGGTGTGTGTGTGTGTGTGTGTGTGTGTGTGTGTGTGTGTGTGTGTGTGTAAGGTATGTGCATGTGGATGTAGGTGATCATGGAAGCCAGAAGAGGGTGTTGGGCCCCCAGGAGCTAGAATTGTAAGTGGTTGTGAACCACCTGTGACATGGGTGCTGGGAACTGAACTCGGGTCCTTCTGCAAGAACGTTATGTGCACATCGGCACTGAGCCATCTCCCCATCCCACCCATCACTCATTGATGTCAAATGGGAGGGCTTTGAGGATGAGAGGGTGTGGTTGTGCTGGGGGCTCTCGGGCTTACCTGGGCCCTTTCAGGGAAAAGTAAGGAGGCAGCACACACACTCCAGGGTGACTGAAGTTGGGTTAGGACAGCTGCGAATACAGTGGGGAGGGCTGGGCTTTGATTCTGATGAGCCAAATGGTGGGGGTCAGTGGGTAGATAATAAACACAAGGGGACCTGGCTAGGTATCGAGGGTGGGAGGATTCTTGTTGAACTGGACTTAGCAGGCCAAAAAGGAGGCCTAGCAGCAGGTGCTCTCAGAGGAGCTGACTGAAGGTTGGCCTAGGAAGGGGCCTCACCAGCCCCTGCCTCATTCTATGTAGAAGGTAGCGTGACTGTCGCTGTTCAGTACTGGGACTCCTGGCCAAGTGGCCACCACCCTTGCTGGACTGATAGTCTGGGTCTTGGACATTTTTATTTATCTTTATTGCAAATGTTTCCTTAGGGATTACCTATTCCTAACATTTTGGGAGACAGGGTTGCTCTGTAGTTATGAGTACAAGCTTTGGAGTCAGACCTCATCTCAGACACCTTTCTTACTATAGTAACTTAGGGCAGAGCAGTGAATAATGCCTTCTTCCAGGAGTGGTTAACTACTATTAAATATTAGAGTTATCCTGACATACTCCATCTTGGTCTCCTGAGGCCAGCCCAATGTGGCTCTGTAATATGGCTGATATATAATATAGATATATAGGTACGAATTTACCTAGACTTGGTGGATCAGTGAGCATTTAGCAGCCTCGGTAGCCAATAGCACAGCCCTGCTTCTTTCCATAGAAGCAGAACCTCTGAGGCTTTCTGTGGTACCTTTATCTTAGAAAAGAATTCTGGAGCCTTTTTACTATACACTGTACTCTAACTGTAAGGAATGTACCCTAAATTTATTGCAATAGTGATACGCTTCAAGCCCATTGGAACTCCCTATGCACGCGTGTGTGTGCATGTGCATTTGTGTGTGTGTATGTATGTGTGTGTATGTGTGTTTACAACAACTTTTTATAGTCAGAAAACAAGAGAAAATGAGAAATCAAGGAATTTTCAAAGGACATTGGTGGGGCCAGCAGGTAGATGGGTTACATCAAAGCAGAGAGATCTCTGCTATAGGTCTGAGATGAGATCTGACAATGTTCTTAGCTTTTGAGGACACTTTAAAATATTTACTTTTTAAAAAAATATTATTTTGCTGGGTGGTAGTGGCACACGCCTTTAATCCCAGCACTCGGGAGGCAGAGGTAGAGCCAGGCAGATTCTGTGAGTTCGAGGCCAGCCTGGTCTACAGAGTGAGATTCAGGACAGGCTCCAAAGCTACACAGAGAAACCCTGTCTCAAAAAAAAAAAAATTTTTATGCATGTGTGTCTGTTTGTGTGTATGTATGTTTGTGAATGCAGGTTCTTTTGAAGGCCAGAAGAAGGTGTTGGAGTTCCTGGAACTGGAGTTACAGGTGGTTGTGAGTTGCCAAGTGGGTGCTGGGATCTGGACTTGGGTCCTTTGAAAGAACAGGAAGTTCTCCTTAATTGCCCAGCCATCTATCCAGCCCTGGGAACACTCATGATGATGATGATGATGATGAGGAGGAGGAGGAGGAGGAGGAGGAGGAGGAGGAGGAGGAATGTGCAGGAATGTGAATATTGAGATCAGAGGACAATTTTCATGAGTTGGTTTCTCCTGTAACTATGGCTCTGAGGATTGAACTCTGGTTCTTAGGTTTGGGTGGCAAATGCCTTTACTTTCTGAGCTGTCTCAGTGACCCTGGAACACTCTTTTTGATGGTATAATTACTGGAACGGTTCCCTCCCTCTCTCCCTGGGTACTTAACATGAAGTGTTAGCTGGGGCTTATCTGATCTTTCTTGCCCATCAAATTATTTTTAAAGCTGTCAACTACATTAACACTGTCAATCTTATTAATGGATGGGTCCTCCATAGCCTTTTCACCTTCTGAAGTATGTCTGAGAGCTCTCGGCAGTTTGAGGAGTGTGAGTCTGTGAGTGTGTGGGGGTGGGGAGGTGCAATTATGGGAAGATGGAGAGGAGAAAATGCTTTGATTTTTATAGTAACTCATACAAAACAGTCCGCACGAAGGTCAAAAGGGCTGGAGAGATGGCTCAGCAGTTCAGAGCACTGGCTGATCTTCAGAGGACCTAGCTTTAGTTCCCAGCACCCAAACAGCCGCTCAAAAGCATCTGTTATTTTAGTTCCAGGGGACCTGACCCCCCTCTTCTGGCCTCCACGGTCTCCTTGCATGCACATGGTACGCAGACATACATGTGGCAAAACTTTCATATAGATAAATCAATAAATCTTTTTTTAAAATATTTTTTAAGATTGATTTATTTATTACGTATACAGAAGAGGGCACCAGATCTCATTATAGATGGTTGTGAGCCACCATGTGGGTGCTGGGAATTGAACTCAGGACCTCTGGAAGAGCAGTCAGTGCTCTTAACCTCTGAGCCATCTCTCCAGCCCTAAATCATTAAATCTTAAAAAGACAAAGGACGGTTAGCTGGGCAGTGGTGGTGAACGCCTTTAATTTAGCATTCAAGAGGCAGAGGCAGGTGGATCTCTGAGTTTGAAATCAGCCTGGACTACAGAGTGAGTTCCAGGACAGTCAGAGCTACACAGAGAAACCCTGTCTCAAAATACTTCAGAGGATAGAAGGATAGAAACGGAGCCAGGATCCTTGAAGTTCATGGGGAGTACAGTTTGTCTCTCGACTTCTCTACTTTCAGAAAGCTGCAGAGGGACATCATTGTTACCCAGCAGGTGTTTCAGTGAGCATAAACACTCCGAGCATGTCTCAACCCTGACTTCACTTCCAGAATTAATAGCACAAGAGGGCTGACATCAGTATTGAGTCATTGAATTGGGGTCTCTTTGAGATACCAAGTTCTAGACAAGATGGCCTCCAAAGGGACTTGGGAGGAGGTTATTAGCAATGGTGCTGATTCTTAGTGATGTGGCAGTTAAGGCAAAATTGAGGGGATTTGGAGGAGAATGTTTGTTCATTGTTAGGCTTCTCCAGGGAAACAGAAGAAATGTACGCACTAAACTAAGATATGTATAGATATACACATACATGTGCTATACAGTGAAGCAGAGACAAGGAAAGAGATTATCATTGGCTCGTGTGACAAGAGGAAGCTGAGAAGCTCAGAGGTGTGCAGTTGGCCAGCTGGAGGCCTGGGAGAGCAGTGTCTATTCTAACCAGAAAGCTAGGGCCAAGGTTTCTGAGTCTCAAGGCAACAAATAGCCAGTGTTGTGGGGCAGGCTGGAGAGGTTTCCTCTCAGCCTTTCCATTCACTCCCGAGTTGATTGAATGAACGCACATCTAGAGGAAATATCCAGTCAACCTCTGGCTTCCATGTGCACACATGTGCAGGCAACACCTCCTACACATACACATACATACACCACACACACACACACACAAGCAAAGGAACTAAGTAACTGTGCAAGACTTTCAAACATCTTGAGACACTAACAAACATAACCATGCTTGTCAGTTGGTCCTGATGTTGCTGGAAAAACATGGGCCTCGGGGATTAAATTCCCAGCTCAAGCACTAGTAAGATCCAGGACACTCTATGTGCACCTTGGAGAGGGAGTGTCCTGTGTTGCCTAGGGCAGAGATTGCTAACAGCTGGATAGAGAACCCCCTGCAACTGGCCAGACAGGTTGCCTTGCTGTCTACTGTTAAAGCAAGAACAGTTATTGGGACAGAATGAGATCTGGAAGTTGAGGTGGGACGTAGAACCCCTACATTCTAATGCATTCTTTACCAGTGGCAAAAGTCCCTGTTTTCACCCTCAGTGGACTTGACCCCTTTGCTCAAGCTGAAGTGACCTCTCTACTCTCAACCCAGCAGGGTTGTACATCTTAGAGATTAACCCTGTGTTGCTCAAAGAAATTGTCTTGTTTTCCACCGAGGAGGTTACTGACCATGCTCACTCTCCTCAGAGAGTGAGGAGAGCCCTTTTTGTGGCTCATCACGTCACTAGACTCAAATTTCAGCTGGTCCAGAAACTGAGATACAAGGTGTTACTAATCCCTCCCTTTGGTGAGATGTAAACAATGCTTACCTGTGGGGCATTTACCCACCAATCCCACAGCTTCCCAGAGTTTTCTTGAGTGTGAGCAGCAGGAAATATTAGATAGAAGGATTTATTGCGGAGAATCTTGCGGAGATAAACAGATAGAAAATAAAGGATAGCCTCGAGAGGGCCTGGAACCTTTTCCAATGGGCCCCGACTGTCTCAGCCCCAGGGTTTTTATAGAGACGCCAAGGGGTGGAGCAAATGACCTCCTCCCCCAGCACAGCCAAGTGCAGACCATCTCAGACACCTGCACTCAGGCCCGTGGTCCTAATCATCCTCTATGCGGACCTGCTGGGTAAAGCCACGAGGAACCCGAGAACAGGCTCCCACACCTACCTACTCCTCTTCCTATCCCAGCAATAAACCAATATGAAATGCTGCCAAAGTTTGCTCTGGGGAACTAGTTAGTTTATTTATTTAATTTTTGCTTTTGCTTTTCTGAGACAGGGTTTCTCTGTGTAGCCCTGGATGTCCTGGATCTCGCTCTGTAGGCCAAGCTGGCCTCAAACTCACAGAGATCCGCCTGCCTCTGCCTCCAGAGTGCTGGGATTAAAGGTGTGCACCACCGCCCGGCTAATTAGTTTATTAAGCTTATTAACAGAGAGCAGTGAGGGGACAGACAGAAGCCTGAGAGACCCCACAGCAGTCACAACAGAAGAAAGAAGGTCTACACCCAGCATGCAAGAGGACTCCCCCATGGCTGTGTGGGTAGCGTCCCCTCACCTCATCTTCCTCACCTATAGCCTCTAGCCCAGCAGTTCTCAATCTTCCTAATGCTGTGACCCTTTAATGCAGTTCCTCGTGCTGTGATCCCCAACCATAAAGTTATCTTCATTGGTCCTTAATAGCTGTAAGTTTGCTGCTGCTATGAATCATAACATAAATATCTGTGTTTTCTGATGGTCTTAGGCAACCCCTATGCAAAAAGGGTCATTCGACTCCCAAAGGGGTGGAGACCCACAGTTTGAGAACCATTCATTGTTCTAGATCCTTCCCCGAGAATTAGAAGGCATGTACAATTAGGAAAGAATTGCATACAGCTGGTTGGGAGAGGCAGCTGGATACTCAGGTGAGGGTCCCCCCCGCCCCTGACTGCCAAGAGAGAAAGTCAATAGTCAGCCAGACTGATGGTCTCTGGTGAGCAGGCTGAGTCACACTCCTGAGCACGGAGGCAGTTTGGCTCAAAGGAAAGTCCCATACTACCCAAGATTTATCCCGTGACTAGGTCATCCACTACATTCCAAAGAGCTACTGAGTTCTGTAATTTACATAGGCAGAAACTCTGAGAACGTGTGTGGGAGCAGGCTCCCAGGGTGTGGGGTGATGGGGTGACGGAGGGAGGAAGAGAAAGTTGGATCAGGCTGGGCTTGCGTTGAGTAAGTGAAAGGTCCTCCTTTCATGTTGCGGTGCAGAGCTGGAAGGGGCTCCGGTGGTGCCCTTGTTTGGCTGAAATGTGAGCTAAAAGAAGGTTCACCCCAGTGGATGGGAAATGACAGACAGATGTTGACTTAGTGTGGAGGAAGAAAATCGGAGGCTTAGGGAGATCTGGGAGTAAGAGCAGGCTTGGACCGGTTCACCCACACTGGGACTGTCTAGAAAGACAGATCTTTTACAAAGACTGTGAGAAATAAATTTGTGAGGGAGTCCCACGTCCTTAAAGAGGACTGTGATGGCCCTCATCTGAGCATCAGGCCTCACACCAGCAGCTGTCGTCCGTGACCTTCAAAACTTGAAGGTAGTGGGAGTTATTGGCTCCTGGGCTGGCAGAGGCCAGGTGGCTGCCAGTACCACCACGAAGCCCAGATTGTCAACACAGATGCAGAGTGGGCTAGGAGGTGTTGAGTTCATTTCAGTTTAGAAAGCCATGTAATATTTTGCTAGAAAGATCCACAAAGCAACCGTATATCCCAGGGGCTCAGAGAAGAGGCCAGACATGGAGAACACACTCTTGAGAATATCTGGTGTGGACTCATCTGTGTGAAAACAGACACCAACTTGGTCTTTGGTGACTGAGTTCATTGGAGAAAAGAACACGAGGAAACCTGAGGCCTAGGTCAGAGCCCTAGGCAATTAATTTGGTGAATGGACAGAGGAAGACAATCCAGAGTCAGGACAGAGAGGGACAGCTGGTATCAACAGTGATTTTCAGTCTCTAGGGAGCTCAAGAGTCACCCGGGAGTTTGTTAGAATATAGATGCGGGGGTGGCGGGCTGGGGTGCTTGAGCCCATGCATATGCATATCGAGGCCAGAGGGTGATGGTGAGTGTCTTCCTCTGTTTTTTGAGGCAAGGTCTCTCCCTAAACCTGGAGCTCACTTGCTTCAGCTGAACTGGCTGGCCCATGAGCCTCCAGGATGCTCCTCTCTCTGTGTTTCTTAGCACCGGGGTTACAGATGTCCATCTCCATGTTCAGTTTTCATGTGGGTGCTGAGGATTAGAACTCAGGTCCTAATGCTTGCCCAGTAGGCATGAGCCATGCCCCTCACTCACCTCCCCTGCCCCCCATCTTCCACCGCTCACCCTTTTGAGGTCTTTCTGTATAGCCCTGGTGACCTCAGACTCAAGGATGATCCTTCTCTCTCTTCCTCCCAAGTGCTGAGATTTCAGGGCCATCATACACGGTTCTAGAATGCAGATCCTTCCAGGCCAGAGACTTTGGATTCAGTAGGTCTGGACAGCGGTGGAGCTGCTGGTCTTCAGTCCACGCCTAGGGAACATGGAGAAAGGCCCTCTGAGAACAGGGCATCCAAGGGCACAGGATGTTTCTGGGGATGGTGATGCTCATAGGTGAAGGGAGCAGAGGAGACAGGAGATGTAGAACATCCCAGAGCTCGAATGGATAATTAATGGAGGAAATCAATGCCAAAGGATAATAGTGGGCCAAAGAGGATGGAAGAGTCAGAGATGGCCGTGGTAAAAAATGTTAAAGGGCTACAGGGGGGCCGTCTTCAAAAACCAAAGGCCCTTTAGAGGAGATGTTTTCATATTGCTCTTTCCTCTTTCATTGGTTTTTAAAGAGCTCCTTAGTCTTTGGAGTGACTGTTTATCTTCCTGGCCCTCCCTCTAAGCCTAGGAGCTTTTGTCTCAAGCCATGTCCTCAGAGCCCTGTGACTAGTGTGTACAGATCCGTAGAGATGACTCGCTCCAGATGAATAAGCGGGAATGAATAGATCCGAGGCAACACCAGGCATTTCAGGGATAAAGGGGAAAATTCAAAGACTGTTTGATCATCTTTGCTAAAAACCATGTTGCTGCCCGCTTCCTGTTAGCCATGCTGTCTGCTGTTAGACAGCTCCCCTGGGATGCCACTCTCTGGCAGAGCAATCACAGCAAAGCACAAAGGCACGGCTTTCTCTCTTCTGCTCACCAAAGCCTGCTCCCTCATAGCTACAGAACCCTGTGACAAACAAGAGACGCTTCAAAAACCACTTTGTGTCCTTACAGAGCAGAAAACAGCCCTGAGAATAGCTGAGCGGCTGAATGTCTGTGTTCTCTGCACACTCTGAGTTCAAGACAATAGAAACCTCTGGTGGGCTTGGAAGAGCAAGTACTATGCATGCAAAGACGAGTGAAATACTGCTGAGGGTCTAGAGGGGTGGGACCCTTCGTGACTCTTGTGACTGAATTAGATGCTGCGGCTGGGAAAACTTAAGCTGCCTTGGAGAGGGGGCTTAGACTCAAGACCACAAGACACTTGTTTCTTTCTCTGTGAACTGAGCATTCCCCTTGGACAGGTATCTGGAGACTGCTTGACCTGACCATGCACAAAGAGAAGGGTGCACATGACCTATGGGGCGGGTATCTTCCCAAGAGGAATTCAAAGGGGCCTGGGCCCCCAGCATGGCGGGACCCTGGAACCCAGTATTGTCAGTTACAGAAATGATGTTAGGGTTCTTTTGTGAGGAACAGCAGTGTGTGTCACTTGGCTTTCTGTCCTGTCATGAAATACCCGAGCTAATTAACTTAGAAGGAGGAAAAGTGTATTTTGGTTCACAGTTTTTGGAGTTGGAACTCCATGACCCGATGGAGCTATTGCTTAGGCCTTTGGAGGTCATTGTAAGGACCCAGCTTCTCACCTCATGACCAAGCAGCCAGAGAAGGAGAGGAAGGAACTAGGACCATCCAGCTCACTTCAGGGGCATAACCCCAGTGACTTAAGAGCCTCACATAAGACACATAAGACTATTCTTGTCTTTTCTTATTTTTATTATGTCTGTGTGTCTATATGCCACGTGTATATGGGTACCCTTGGAGGCCAGAAGAGGGTTTTGGATATATACTAGAAATGGAGTTAGAGGTGATTGTGAGTGGCCCTGTGTGGGTGCTGGGGACCAAACTTGGGTCGTTTGGAAGAGCAGTAAGTCATCTCACCAGCCCCAAGATCTCTTCTTAAAGGTTCATAGTATCTCTAAGTAGTAACACTCTGAAGAACAGGCCGTCAACAAGCGGGCTGTCGAGGGGCATTCAACATCCAAACAATAGCCTGGAAGGACAGAGTGAAGGACAGAAGTTACAGAGAAGAGAAAGCTTGTAGACCCCCAATGAGAGCAAGCCAGGGAGGGGAAGAACATGGTTATCTCTGTATTCTCCAGTGGGTTGACCTCTTAGCTCAGGGTTTAAAAAATTCTTTTAATTTTATGTATATGGGTGTTTTGCCTGCATGTATGTCTGTGTGTGTACCACATGTGTGCTGTGCCCACTCAGGCCAGAAGGCGGCTTTGGATTTCCTGGGACTGGAGTTACAGGAGATTATGAACCACCATGTGGGTGCTGGGACTTGAACCCAGGGCCTCTAGAAGAGTGTAGCGAGTGTTCTTAACCTTGGAACTGTCTCTCCAGCCCCTCGTCCCAGGGATTTTATCATGGAACCACCTCCTGCAATGGTGCTAGAAGCTGGAATTATCAGAAGGTCCGATAGAGGCAAGAAGGACCTTCAGCTCCGACTTTCACACACACTCACTGCCTCCATAGACAGGGCTGCCGCTGCTTTGCATATCTACCGGGAACCAGCTGTGGCCAGTGTTGCTTGCCCGAGGTTCTTAAGATAACAGTGATGATGTGACTGGCAGGACCACACTAAGCTCAAACCACTTTCTGTTCCAGTTCTCATTTCAAGAATATCCAGCCATGCTTCCTGGGAACTTAGGTCATAGCATAAATTTCCCCCCCAGTAACACCGCGGCAGCAATTAAAACTGTCCTGGGTTAGAATTCTCCTTCTGCTGTTCCCAAAAGACAACTTAGATTCTTGCCTCCAGAATCCTTAGGTCTAAGTACAATAAGGTAAAAATCAATCCTAACATCCCAACTGGGACATTTTATAGTTAGATTAAAAACATTTACAATAGAATAGACTGCAGCACTAATTCCCTTTTTATGTTTTGAAAAGCTCTAGCTACAGTTTCACATTTTGGGGGCTGGAGAGATGACTCGACGCTTTTGCAGAGGATATATGATGTTTCACAACCACCCGTGACTTCAGGGGACCCCAGGGGACCCGATGCCCCTCTTCTAGCCCAGGGCAGGACTGCAGGCATATGAATCACATATGCACATAAAGGCACTCATGCACATAAAATTTTTTAAAAAGAGCTACTGGATTGGGGACATAGCTCAGTGGTAGAACTCTTGCCTAGCATGTGCACAGTTCTAGGTTTGAGCCCCACACCCACCATAAACAACAAATAAACACAAAGTATGATCTGATGTAGGCTGGGTGTGGTGGCACAGATCTGTAATCCCAACACTCAGTAGGCTGAAGCAGAAGAATCATGAGTTCAAGGCCAGTCTCATCTACCTAGCACTACCCTGCCTTAAAACACAAAATCCAAAATTGTACCTAGTTATATATGATATTTAAATATATGTACATTTAATTATGAGATAATTAAATCAGGGTAATTAACTTATACATTACCTCATGTACTTAAATTTGGTGTGCATATGGTTAGAACATTTACTATCTTTTTTTTTTTTTTTTTTGATTGTTCGAGACAGGGTTTCTCTGTGTAGCCTTGACTGTCCTGGAACTCACTCTGTAGACCAGGCTGGCCTTGAACTCACAGAGATCCGCCTGCCTCTGCCTCCTGAGTGCTGGGATTAAAGGTGTGCTGCACCACCACCACCACCACCACCACCACCACCACCACCACCACCACCACCACCTGGCTTACTATCCTACTCTTAACACTTTTCAAATAGACTGTACATCCTTATTTAGTCTTTTGTCTTATGTGTTTGGCTATTTTGTTTGCTCATATGTCTCTGCACCCATGCATGGATTTTGTTTGCTCATGTGTCTCTGCACCCCATGCATGGATTTTGTTTGCTCATATGTCTCTGCACCCCATGCATGGAGTGTCCATGGGAGCCAGACGAGAGCATTGGATCCTCTGGAACTGGGGTTATGGACCACTGTGAGCCCCCTTGTGGGTGCTGGGAATCGAACCCAGGTCCTTTGGAAGAGCAGCCCTAACCCTTAACCTTTAACCACTGAGCCACAAACTAAGTACATCCTAAACGGGGGACACCGGGGTTTTCAATAAATCCCCTTGAACTTGCCCTAACTGAAACTCTGCTCTTTGCTCTGCTCTCCGAGCTCCAGCCCTGGAAACCAGTTTTCTGTGCTTTGCTCCTGAATTTATTCGGACTGATTCAGATCCCACATCTCCGTGACAGTGTGAAGTGTCTGTATTTACAGTCCTGGCTGACTTCACTTGGTGTGCTCTCCTTTAGGTTCCTCCGTGTTGACACAAATGACAAGATGCCCTTCTCTTTTTAAGGCTGGAGAAAATGTTTCTACGTGTGTACATTTCCTTCACCTGTTCCTCAGCCAGTGGACACACCAGTATGTGGGTGGCTAGTCACATCTCCTGGCTGTTGTCAACAGTGCTTATTACTTGGTCATAAGGCCATTCTGCTTTTAGTGGTTTTTTTGGTTTTTTTTTTGTTTGTTTGTTTTTTATTTTTATTTTGTGTCTTTCACACCATGCATCTCGCTCCCATTTATTTTCTGTCCCTTCATATCCACCTTCTGCCTTTGCAAGCTCCGCCTCCCCCATAAAATAAAATAAAGTAAAATATAAGAGAAAAAAATCTCTTCATGGAAGCTGCAGTGTGACACAGTGAGTCACACAGTAAACCCTTTGTCCATGTATCTTTATGTTCAGGTGGTCATTGCAAAGAGTCATTGGTCTGGTTCGAGGCCCCTGGTTTCTGCTACACCATCAATGCTGGGCTCTCACTGGGGCTCCTCTTGGACATCCTGTTGTTTCCCTGTGTGGTGGAGATCCTGAAGCTTTGGAGCTGCAGGACCGGCCCCTTCACGTGCTCCAGCAAATCACAGATGGGGTGGATGTTGGGGTGGGCTAACACATAACCCTGGTTCTGGCCCTGGGTAGCTGCAGGGTTGGTCAGCCCACTAGCTCTCCCCTGTCCTCACCACCAGGGTGAGCTCTCCAGCATTGCCCTGGCTAGTTCACCCCTTGCAACAATGAGCAAGGGGCGGGGCCAGTTCTCTTGCTTTCATACCTTTGGGATCAGCTCTCCCATACCAATACCTTCAGGGCCAGCTCTACTGTGTTGTCCAGGTGAGGTGTACCTCAAGTGCTTCAGCTGGTGAGGGGCAGCGACAGCTCTCCTGCTCTTATGATCTCAGGACCAGCTTTTCTACTTGCTACAGGCAGTGAGAGGTTGTGCAGGGGCATCTCTCCTTGCCCATACCACCATATGGCAGATGAGGGACGGGGCCAGATCTCCCATGCTCATGTTCTTGGGGTGGTTCACCTGCACCTTGTCAATAGGGTCAGCTCTCCTGCCCAGATGAGGTGCAGGGCCCACTTTCCCAAGTGCTGCAGCTTGTAAAGGGGAGGATCAGCTCCCTCCCCATCTGGAGGTGGTAGGGGCAAGGGGGGAGGGCATCTTTCCCCCACCCCCACCCCAATCCACCACAGACAAGGGAGGTGGTACCAGCTCTACCCTTTCACATCCTCAGGGCTGGTTCACCCATGCTCCTGTCTACAGGTCAACTCTACTGTGCTGCCGGGGTGAGGATCAGAGCCTAATCTCCCGAGTGCTGTGGCTGGGGAGGGGCTGGGTCAGGTCCCCCACCTGCTGCAGGTGGCAAGGGGCGAGGGGAAAAGGGAATCTTTTCCCCTCACCCATGCTACCACGTGGCAAATGAGAGGGGCGTGACCTGCTCTTCCATTCTTACACCCTCAGGACCAGCTCGCCCCATGCCCCTGCGAACAGGGTCAGCTGCATTGTGCTGCCCAGGTGATGTATGGGACACACTCTCTCCTGAGTGCTTCAGCTGATGAGGGGCAGGAACAGTTCTCCCTAGTGTTGCAGCCAGTGAGGGGGCAGGACCAACTCTGTACAGCCCTACCTTCTCAGCCTTTGGTGCCTTGAACATCAACATAGACCATGGCTACTTCAGGGCCAAGAACCTAGACATGGGCCCTGCAGCAGCCCAGACCCAGACATCACCATGACCCTGGGTGACAATCAAGCCACCCACCTCAGCCGCTCCTCACTACTTTCACCTCTTTGGATATGCCTCTGTCCACCGGATATGAACCATTCTCTCTCTGTCTCTGTCTCTCTCCCTCTCTTTCCCCCTCCCATAACACACATGTACATTTGCTCACCATAATAGTGCCCCCCTTGAGGCTATGGGCAGGCCCATGTTTTCTCCTGGAAGGCCTGTGTGTGAGTCTCTTGGCTCCACTCAGTCTGTCATGGCACTGGGCAGGAACATGCCTTCTCCGTGGAGTCCCTTCTGTTGTTGTTTTAAGCTTATTCATGTGTATGTGTGTGTCTATTTGAGTGCACCACATGAGCCCATGGAGGCCGGCAGAAGAGAGCAACAGATCTTTATTTATGGATGGTTGTAAACCACCAAGTGGGTGCTGGGGACTGAGGCTGAGCCCCCGCCAGTGTTTAGTGTTTTGAGTAAACTCCATAGTATTCCATTGTAGTGGGTAGCCATTCCAGCTTTGATCTGGAAGTTCCAACCCCCACTGAGGCTTCAGTAACTGTCACGCCTACAAGGCGGAGCCAAAAGAGGACCCTGAAGAACCGAGATCCAGTTGGCCCAGCTCTCTTGGTTCCTGGACACTGGAGGTAGACCAAGCAGAGTTCTCCAGAGAACACCGCCAGACTGTGCTACACCTTTCCCAAACCCTGGGACCTATCCCTTCACTTGTAAGTTACCCCACAAAATAAACCTCCCTTTTAACTACGTGGAGTTGCCTTAATATTTTAACCAATATTCCATTGTTTACAATTCTCAGTTCTAATTCAGCAGTTGCCAAAGACTCTCTCTTCTCCACAACTCTGCCAAATGCTCGTCATCTTTTGGATCTTTAAAATTTATTTATTTATTTATTTATTTATTTATTTATTATTATTATTATTATTATTATTATTATTATTATTATTATTATTAAGAAAGAGTCTCGCTGTGTAGTCCTGGCTGGCCTGGAAATTGCTATGCAGACCTGTCTGGCCTTGAACCTCATAGAGATCCACTTGCTTCTGCCTCCCCAGTGCTAGGATTAAAGGTTTGTGCCACCACTGCCTAGCCCACTCACTGGACCTTTTTGTTTTTTTTTTTTGTTTGTTTGTTTGTTTGTTTGTTTTTCAAGACAGGGTTTCTCTGTGTAGCTTTGCACCTTTCCTGGAACTCCCTTTGGAGACCAGGCTGGCCTCGAACTCACAGAGATCCGCCTGCCTCTGCCTCCTGAGTGCTGAGATTAAAGGCGTGCGCCACCACCGCCCGGCTTCACTGGCCCTTTTTAAAAGATGTTTTTTTCATGTCATTAAGTTCTTTGTAGAGTTTGGATAATTAACCTGTTCAGATACATGGTTTGCAAACATTTCCTTGCTTTCCCCTGGGTCACCTCTTCATTCTGTTGATTATATCTTCTGCTGTGTGGAAGCCTCTTAAACCTAACATAACTTATTTGTCTATTTGTGTGTATCGCCTTACGCAATTTGGGGCATATCCCAAACTTAAGTTCCCAAGCCAATGTCAAGGAACTTTCACCCTGTTTTTCCTTCTTTTAGTTTTAAACGTCCAGGTCTTATATTTAAGCCTTACTCCATTAGAATAAGTTTTTGTATATGGCGTGACACGTGTCCATTCATTCTCCTGCACGTGGATTTCAGTCTGTTCCTCATGAAGAGACCATCCTTCCCCGCTGTGTGAGCTCATTATTCCACTTTAGTTGTCTGTAGATGTATGGATTTCTTCTGCATCCTCTTTTGTATTACACTGGTCTTTGTGTTCTTTGTATCTTTATGCCAGTGCTGTGCTGTTTGGATGACTATAGCTTCATAGTGTATTTTAATATCAGGTAATGTCATGCCTCCAGCTCTTTATTTTTGCCCTAGATTGTGCTATGTATTTGGAGTCTCTTTTTCTGTGAAAATTGTCATTGTCATTTTGGTAGGGGTTTGTAGGCCTGGGTAGTATGGGTATTTTAACAACATTCATTATTGCCACCAGCACAGGAAATCTTCCCATTTATTTGTCTCATCTTCAGTGTTGGTAATCAACATTTGCAGTCTTTGTCTGTCTCAATGGATAGGGAAAGCTTTCAAACTAGACATAGTGCTTTGTTTTTCTTTGTTGACACATACCACATTAGCATGCACACACACACACACACACACACACACACACACATACATACATACATGGGTGGGTAGGGGGAGAGACAGGGACTACACTGTTATATATTGAAACATGATCTTCTGCCCTTACGTATTTTAAATATTTCCCCATGAATTAATTCCTCCTTCTTCCTGTCCCCTTTCCTCCCTCCATCCCTCCCTCCTTTCTTTCCTTTCTCTTTTCATTTTTGGTGATTTATAGGGGTAGGAGGAATCCAGAGCCTCGAACCTCCTAGGCCATTGCTCTGCCACTGAGCCACACCCCAGGCTGTAGCATGCATTTTGTAAACACAATGGCATTCTTGGACCTAACCATAGGAAATTCAATACTGCTATAATGCTATTAAATATAATGGAGCCCATTTTCAAACGTCACCATCTGTGCCAATCATACCCGTCATAACTTTTCTCGAGTTCACCCATTGCATTGTTCATTTTGGATTTCACACCCCTGCCCTCCTTCAGTTCTCTCTCCCTTCCTCCCTTCC
This sequence comes from Peromyscus melanophrys, assembly GCA_902168415.1. Lineage (NCBI taxonomy): Eukaryota > Metazoa > Chordata > Mammalia > Rodentia > Cricetidae > Peromyscus > Peromyscus melanophrys. Next base: position 27,984 of record CABHPR010131291.1, read on the forward strand.
CTCCTCCTCTTCCTCCTCCCCCCTCTTCCCTTCCCCTTCCTCCCTTCCCCTCTTCCCCTCCCCTCTCTTCCCTTCCCCTTCCTCCCTTCCCTTCTCCTCTTCCCCTCCCCCCTTCCCTTTCCCTCCTCCCTTCCCTTCTCCTCTTCCGCCTCCCCCCTCTTCCCTTCACCTTCCTCCCTTCCCCCTCTTCCCTTCACCTTCCTCCCTTCCCCTCTTCCCCCTCCCCCCTCTTCCCTCCTCTCCCTCTCTTGCTTCCCCCTCCCGTCCCTCTAGAACATTGACATTCTGAGAATGTAGGTCAGTTTGGTAAAATGTTCAACTTGGGTTAGTTTGTTTCCTTGTGGTTTGCTTGCATAAGGCTTTTTATTTTTAATCTTCTTTGTCTTATGAAGTCATTTTAAACTTAACAAGAGTTTTCAGGGTTATCTAGCATTTTATTACTTTAAGTTTGAAGTTACTCTTAACCAGATTCACCAGCTTTTGACACTTTGCCTAAATCCACAATTCATTTTCATTCATATTCTTTCTCTCTCCCCAATAGAATTCAAGCTTTTATGTTTTGAACAGTTGAGAGAATGTGTGTCACCCCTAAGTAACAACTTTGGAGCTAATGCTGTGGGCCAGGAAGTGACCACCCGAGGGTCAGCATGTGCAGACAGGAAGCCAGTGTGGACAGGAAGTGGCCTGTGGGGAGCTCTTGGTTTGGCCATCTAGACTTAGGAAGAGAGAAGGGCAGTAGTACTCACCCCTTATCATGCTTAAGAACTGGGACTTAATTCCATGAGCAAAAGACCAGCCAGGGGTGATGCATGCTGTGACCCCAGCCCTTGGGAGGTGGAGGCAGGAGGATTAGGTTTTGAAGGCCATCCTCTGGTGAAGAGTGAGTTTGAGGCCAGTCCCCTTAGACCTGGGGGAGTGGAAGAATGAAACAAAACAAAACAAAATGCCAAGAAATCAAAACAAAGGAGAAAACATGAGGTTTTTATGTAAAGGGGGTGTCATTACCTCTTATTTTCAAAAAAAAAAATTAACTCTAGGGTGGTTCTGAAGAGGGAAGGGCAAGATGAGCCACATACGTAGAAATCTCAGCCTGCCAGCTGGCGAAGACTGGGAAAAGCGTGATCCAGGGGGATATTTTTGATTTCCTACTGTGTGTGACCAGTTTGCATATCTGCATGTTTGTTATCACAAAACCCCCCAAGCAATACAAGTGGGTTACTTGGCCAGGAACAGTCATAGTGAGTTTATGAAGCCGTTAAGATGCAGACCCACTCTGAAATCCAGTAGGGTTAAGAAGCAGTAGGATTAGTTTCTAGAAGCTTCCTTATCAGGCTCCAATCGCCAGTTGGACATGGTGGATGAAGGCTGCAGGTAAGTAACAGCCTGTGTTTCCACCTTGGGCTACTGGCTGGGTTGTGACTGTGTTAACCGGGGCTGTGGTACCTAGAGAAGGGAAAAAGACCTGGGCAGGGAGAGAGAAGGATTTTGTTCATGATCTCTACAAAAATCGATTTGTGCAACTGGATTTGTGCAAAACAGGACCAGATACTTAGTGGGTAGTGTGGCCCAAGAGCTCGGAGGAAGGGTCCAGAAAAGACATGTTTGACTGCTGGCATCATAGTTTTGTTTACCCAGCCAGGGCAAAATGAGGGGGTGGCTCAATGGAAGTGGGAGGCTGGGCATGGTGACACACACCTGTAGCTCCAGCATGTGGGAGGCTGAGGCAGGAGGAATGACCCTGAGGACACCATTGGCTGCAAGATGGGGAAGCCTTTTCTCAGGTCTGGGATTTGCCATGTAGCACAGGCAGGCCTCAGACTCACAGAGATCCTCCGGCCTCTGCCTTCCAACTGCAAGGATTATATGCATGTCCCATCATACCCAGCATATGGGTGCTTTTATTGCTTGGCTCCACAATGACCCAGTTTTCAACTCAGCTCCCATCCCCTTTCTCTTAAATTTTGAAAACTACTGATGTTGTGTGTGTAGGGCGGCGGGGGGGAGGGGGGGGTTTGCTTGCATGCATATCTGCATACTACACATGTGCCTGGTGCTCACAGAAACCAGAATAGGACACTGGATCCCTTGGAGTTACAGATGGTTGTGAGCCACCATGTGGGTGCTGGGAAATCAAACCCGAGCCCTCTGCAAGAACAGTCAGTGCTCTTAACTACTGAGCTATCTTACTTCGCCTCCCATCCTTTTTTCTCTTGATTTTCTCCCAAGTTCCTCACACACACAGCATTTGTACTTGTGACAGATATTAATGAAGGTCTGGGCAATTTTATATCCTTAGCGACATAAATAACTTGAAGTCCAAAAATAGATGCTGCTATTTTAAACAGCCGTCCCTGGGACTCTTTGCCCAAGCTGCAGCCCCTCTGCCAGTGCCATTTGAGCCTCATCTCACTTACCTCTAGAACCCATATTCTTTGTTGTTGTTGTTTTGAGACAGGGTTTCTCTGTGTAGCTTTTGAGTCTGTCCTGGAACTCATTCTGTAGACCAGGCTGTCCTCGAACTCACAGAGACCCGCCTGGCTCTGCCTCCCGAGTGCTGGGATTAAAGGCGTGCGCCACCACCGCCCAGCTCAGAATCCATATTCTTAGACCCTTTCTAGTGTGATTTTTTTTTTTAAGATTTATTTATATGTATACAGTGTTCTGCCTGTATGCCAGAAGAGGGCACCAGATCTCATTACAGATGGTTGTGAGCCACCATGTCGTTGCTGGGAATAGAACTCAGGACCTCTGCAAGAACAGCCAGTGCTCTTAACCTCTGAGACATCTCTCCAGCACCCCCCACCCCCCACCCCGCCCCAGTGTGATCTTTTTAGCCATCTCTGTTTCATGGTTTGTTCTAAGCCATGGTCTCTCCATCCATACTGAGTGCCATACCAAGGTAGTTCCCTAAACAGACATCTGTGTCTCCCTCAGAGGAAACCCTGGCACTGGCTGTCATACTCTTGTTTTTGATTCTAGTACTCATACATAACTGAAAGGTGGGAGGAATGGTATTTAAAGGAGATCACGTCTGCTACCTTCTATTTTCCTGGTGAAACATGAGGTTTGTTCCTCTGCAGAGCTGGTCATGGGTCTAGTGATGATGTCACAGCTGGGGTCAGAGAGCCAGTCAACAGAAATAAACAGAAAGATTTCCAAAACTTCACAAAACTGCCATATTTACACAGACTGATTCCTCTCACTAAGCCTACAAACTTGTGGAATTGATTTGCTTCTGGAGATGGAGGATTTCATTTACTGAGCACAATGGTCAACACAAGAAATTGAAGAAGAAACGGATGACAGAGGAGCTGGATTAGGCAAACTGAAGCCTGGGTAGTGGAAATGAACCCCTGTGGATTCCCCCTTCCTCACCACCACAGGCACAGAACATGCCAGGAGCTTCTGACAGTGATGCTGGAGATAAAGGCGTTACATTCATTACCCATTTCCCCCCAACAAATGATCCCAAATGTGGTGGTTTAAAACACTGTGTTTATTATCTCACAGTTTCGGAAGGTTAGGGATTCAGGAATGGTGTGGTTTGGGTCTCTGGTGAGGCTGCATCTACAGAGGCTGGACTTGTGCTGAGCGGTACCCAGCAGCCTTGGTTCCTCTCCACAAGGGTCTCTCCATGGCATGCTTTTGACCTCATGGTTAGGTCTTTTTGGTTTTTTTTTAAACATTTTAGATTTTGTATATATGTTGAGTGTATGTACCACTGTGTGTGTGTGTGTGTGTGTGTGTGTGTGTGTGTGTGTGTGTGTGT
>CABHPR010131292.1:2242-21385 GCA_902168415.1 Peromyscus melanophrys
TTTATTTATTTATTTATTTATTTATTTATTTATTTATTTATTTATTTATTTTTGGACACTCCCCAGCCTGAGAACCTCAGTTTCTGCCTTCCTAAAATGTGGCCTTAAGTACTAACCTCACTCCTGAGACTAATGGGAAGAGCCTGGTGCCCTCGGGGACCTCGGTGTGAACTCACCTCTTGTATGTCTCTGGGGCTTCCACTGCAGCTTGCCAAGTTAGTGCTGCGAAAGAGGTGACTTTTATGGGGTTGTATGCTTGCACAACAGTGTTAGTGGGCTTGAGAGTTTGCCTAATTCTTCATAATTGACAGTTTCATTTGGTTTGTTTGGGATTTTTTTCTCTCACTCTTTTTTAGTTCTTTGAACATTTCATGTAATATGTTTTGATCATAGTCACTTCCTCTCCTAACTTCTCCCAGATCCATCTCACCCAACTTGGTATCAACTTTTATTTTGTTTTATTTAATCCATCAAATAAAAATTGTGCTGTCCTCACACTCTTAGATGTGTGACCTTGACTGGAGGGTGGTCAGCTCACCAAGGACCTCTACATTAAAGAAAACTGACTCTCCCACTCTGAGAAGCTATCATCTTCTAAGAGCTCCTTATATAAGAGTGGAATTTCATGCGTTTCTCCCCCCTTCACCCTGGAATAGTGTAGCATGAGCATGTGTGGGACTTACACGCACTGTCTCAACTGCTGAGAATTCCTATGTGCCACTGCCCCACTACACTAAAAATCAAAACCCAAACCAAACCAAACTACATTGTTTCCTTGTAGTCATCTACTGCCTGTGGTTCCATTCTTTCCTCAGAAAAGGTTACTGAACCTTGGGAGGAGAGGTGTGATACAGATGTCTCCTTTAGGGTTGAGCACACCACAGTATCTTATTCTCTGCATCTTGACCAGTTGTGGGTCTCTGTGTTAACCACCATTTACAGCAAAAAGCAGCTCATCTGGTAGAGTATTGACAAACTTGTTTGCGACAGGCATTGTGACCAGCACAGATTTGGGATTGACCGGACTGCGATGACGGGGAACGAAGAAGAAGAAATGACAGTCGCACACACAAAAACACTGGGGTTGGTTGAGCTGTGTGCTCTGACGGAGACATACCGATGGGAATCAGCCATTTACCTGTTATACACAGCAAGAATGAGCAGATGCAAGTTCCAGTTGCTTTTGGGATACTATCTTACAAGGACACCAACGTACAGTATGGCTTGTTAAGGAAGGGAATGGCTCAGTTGCCTTTAGCCTACTGGCTAAGGGTGAGATAGGACCTCTGTTGGTCTTTTCTGTATCGAATACACAGATTGCAAGCCCAGTGCCACTTTGAGATCTTTGGCAGCAGTTAACTCTGCAGCTCACACATGATTGAGCCTGTATGATAATGAGTATTCAGAGACGGGTAACGCCTGGGGGGCACTCACCAACCTAAGACAGAGCACCTGTGTGGCCTGGACAGGCGTCTCCATGACGGGTAAGGTGACCTGCTGATGTCTCACGCAACCCAAGTCAGAAGCTCATTTTTTAATAAAAGGGGGACCTGTAGGGTCCTGGCCCCCGTTTTGGGTAACTGTTGCCTTGGTTGCGGACCTTGACCTTGATATTCTCCCTATGCTAATTCCCTGCCAGGTTCCACCCTCCTGAATGCTTAAGGGAAGTTCCTTGCCTGGTATCTGAATAATGGGCGTTAACAGATTAGAAGCAAGGTTGTAAAACATCAGTAGCGAACTTCTGCCCTCCAGGGTCCTCCCATTGTGCTGTAAGCCTGTATTTAAGACCTCCTCCCCCCTTAAATAAATGACATTCAACATTTAAAATTAAAATATATATATATTATATATATAATTGAATGAATACTGTGAATGTTATATATGAATACCACAAGTGTGATTAATATCATGAGTGTAATTAATGAATATCATGAATGTAATTTAAAAAATAAATAAATAAAGTAAAAAATAAATAAATAAAAAAGAATGAGCAGATGATATGTAGCTAACTTTGGTAGGAGGTCTCTATGGGATTGCAGTCCTCCTGGAGGAACCGCAGTTGATAATTTCTGCATACAGGGTCAATGCCAGTATGCTGACTTGAGGAAGGCTTTGCCTTTTATTGGAGCCTTATAAGGGGAGGTCTTGCCATTCTCATGGGTCTGAGGCACTGGGATTCTTACCATGGCCATGCTCATGTTAATAATACACATTCACTTAGAACTTCCTCTGCTTCCCACAGATAGGATCTCACTGGTAACTGGTCTGGAATTCACTACACGTCTTAAGCTGGCCTTGAACTCATGGCAGGTCTCTTGTCTCAGCCTCCTGAGTCCTGAGATTATAGGCATTAGCCCCCATGCCTGACTTTGAACCTGAGATTCAGATCCATGAGATCTGGCTTCTGCATTGTCTTCTGCAACTTGGTTGTGAGACCAGCAGATATTTGTGCTTAGCTCCTGTCTCTATCTCTAATATGGTAGTAGAGCAACCACAGTATCTCCCACCACCCTTAACTGGCTATCATTTTTCTCAAAGAGACCTCAGTTTGAATATCCTTTCCTATTAATTCCACTTACGATGATGAATTGAATTTTATTTTTTCAATAAGAGCAGAAATCTTCACATCCTTCTAAAGCACAGTTCTATCATGTCTTGCATACCACAGATGCGCAAATATTGGATTCAAACAAAGTAAGAAGGAGGAGGTGTTTTCTCAAGTCAAGGCAACATCCCAAGCCACTTACTAGAGGCACAGGAGGTTTGTGAGCACCAGAGAGCACACAGCAGCTTCTTGGCTGCAAGACATAAGAGTGCCTGGCTCCCCCCAGAAACTGCCAGCTAGTCTTTCTGCCAACAAAAGTTGGAAACAATCCTTCTCTACAGCTCTTGGGTTTCCCTCTTATATTTCCCACTGCATATGGAGTCTTAATTAGAGAGACTTCAAAGCCAGTAGAAAAACACAGTTAGAAAATACACTTTGAGTAAACTTTCATTTTCCCTGAGATTCATTTTTCTCTACTGAGAGTGAGAAAGACAGACTTGATCAGAGGGCCTCAGTCTTGGATGCACCTAAAGTCATCTGGGAGCGTTTAAAAATACATATGCCCAATTAATTCAGAATCTCTGGGTAGTTTTCCAAGGCTCCCTGGATGGCTCTAACAGGAAATTACCATCAAGTTGGATGATGTGTGCGGCTTCCTCTAACTCCAGCACTCAGTTAATGGTCCTTTATTTAAAGTGTGACCATAAAGCGGTTAGGCTGGCTTCCCATATTTCTCATCACAAGCCAGTTATAGTGGTTCTCTTTATGTAGTATCTAATATGGACCACACCAGCCGTAGTGTGGTTTTAGGAACTTCTCTAACGCTAAAATATCTAGAACGTAGTACACAAATCTAAACCAGGAAGGTAATACTGCAAATGCTTTCAGGGCCAGGTGGAGAAACATCTAGTGTGTGGGGTGAGAAATATGGTCTCTGCTCACAAACATTCAGATATCCTTTCTCCTTCCCTCCTTCTTTTTTTCCTTCCTTTGTTCCTTCATTACTAAACATTAGTTTGGCCAAATGAAAGATTAACCTGCTTGCTCCATTCACCCATTGGTCACCTGCTTGAGATTCCCTATCCAAAATATTCCAATTCACTGTGAAAAACACAACATTACAAATGTCCTTTCTCTTTACTCGATGTTCAAAAGACACCATCACTGAAGGTAAGCCCCTTTTGCTGAAGACCATGTACTTCAGACAAAGAACTTGGAGGAAGCAAGCTGGATCTGACCTGGAAGCCTCCTCTCTGAGGATTAGCTCTCCTAATCTTGGAAGGTGCTATGAAAGCTGCCAAGAGAGAAAAGTAATTGATCGTTCTACCCAGCTGGGATACCTAAGAACATCCACAATGACCAGAACGGCAAGATATCGCCAAAGGTGCAGTAATGGCACTTACACCTTGAGGTTAACAAACAGCTTTCTAATTGTACTTAAGGTCCACTCTGTAGGAGAGAATCCATGCCTAGTGTTGCAAAGCTAGCCAACTAGTACTGTAAAACTAGCTGGTGAGGCCGTGGACCCTAGAAGAGAATCTGTTACTGCCACTTCCCTAAACCAGTATAACTCCAACTTTATTCTAATTACTTATCCTTATGCCTGCAGGTAAGCATAGTTTTACCATTCATCAAAGTAATGTCTTTTTGCAGCAGACAGAGATCATTGCAGAAATAGACTACTGGTTAAAATGCAGAGAACAGTTGACTATAGGGTGTCCAGCCACAATAAATACATCTACAACACAACCCCTACATCTAAGGCTCAGGGAACATCACAGAAAAGAAGATAGAATGATTGTAAGAGCCAAAGGACCAGGACCTCTGTTGCAAGATTGAGTCCTCTATATATTACAATGAAGCTGCAGCTGTGATATCTCAAAAATACGGCAACCAAATCAAGACCTACACAATGACAACACCAATTGACATGTCAATGTGGATAGGGAAATCTCACAATGCCTCACCCCTGAATGAAGAGTCATAAGCAACTAATGACTTCTGAGAGAGGGAGAACAATCTTCTCCAGGGATGAAACCCCCTAATGGGTCACCTGATCCCAAATTGTGAGTCCTAAAACATATACATACAAGTAACACTCAACTCATTATGTTGTATTTACAAATTCATATTTGTCATACATTCATAACTAAAGAAGAAGAGGGCAAGAATTTGGGAAGGAGTAGGAGGCACCAGAGGAGTTGGAGAGAGGGGAAATGACATAAATATAACACACATATATGAAATTCTCAAAAATAATAAAGAACTTTTTAAAAAGAAGTCATCATCATAAACTACAACAGAAAGACACTAACTCTTCTGTAGTCTACACTGAGTGAACAAAAGCATTGAAGACAGAATAGAACAAGAGCAAAGCCTACTGCAAACCCACTCAGCTATTTCTTTCATACACCTCCATGATGCTACAGATTAGGGTCCACCATTGTTCTTCCTGTGTCTGCCTAACTGCTCCTTGATCTCCTTGCACTATTCTAACTTTACTCTTGGGTTCAATGTACCTCTCTCCCACAAACAATTTTCAGAGGCAAGTTCTTCTTTTGACAGCCTATCCTATAGCTTCTGGAAGGAGACTTTATCTTCCCTGTACTAGAAGAAGCTCTCAATCTCCTGGCCTCTAACTCAGCATGCTAACCCCCACATTAATGACCTTTTGTGATAGATGATTATCTGGAAGCCAGGACCTGACCTGTGCATTGTAAAAATATTTTCAAAAACTTTGAGATCTGCTCATTAGCTAACAGTAAACAACCACACACACACACACACACACACACACACACACACACACACACACACACACACACACATACATGTGACAATCAAAATGTCTCCAAATACTGCCAAGTGTCTCCTGGGAGATAAATCACCCTGGATGAAGCTCCATTGCTTTAATGGAACACAGTATCCCAGGGCCCACCAGGAAATGGTACAGTAAGCTCCATCAGTTTGGGACCTAGCCAGCGTTATAACCCGGCATCCAAAGGAGAAGCCCCAGCTGAAAGAAAGCAAGCTTTGGGAAGATCAGCTGTGTCAGTTCCATTTAATTGTAAATTTGGACAGGCTCTGCCTAGTGAAGTACAGAATGCTTCTTGCCTTGGGCACTGATATTGTATTAGAATAATAGCAACCTGAGAGGCATCTGGGTTTTGTGGCATGTGTGTGCATGGGCAAATCTCTGCTCACTGGATTGTTTTGAATTAATGTGGGAGCTATAAATAAAGTGTTCTCTCTTTGGGGGACTGGCTTTGATCTATTGTTATCCTCCCTTTTTAGTATTCTTTAAAGGCAATTTTCATTCAGATCCTTCATCAGCAAAGCTGGTGGACTTCAATAATTCCACTCAAAAGCTTCCCTTACTTTCTGCACACAGCCCCATGTCAATCAACTGAGCGGCCCTCTGTCCTCAGTGGCTGTCCCATGAATGCCCCTGGAGAATAGAAGACGGATGGACTAGGCTGAGGTAACCAGGACAGACATGTAATTCAAGGAAAGTTAAGTTTGACTGACATTTCCCTCCTGTGTTGAGATTATTGAATAATTGTGATATAATGGCTGCAATCACAATTCTTCAGTACCCTCGAGGAAGTGGCACAGCAGAGATGTGTTTCCTGTTGTGGGAAGAGGCAAGATCCAGGATGCTTGCCTCTAGTTTGGTTGTTAATAATGAAGCCTTGTGTCAGCAACCTGATCTTTGCAATTGTTAAAATCCATACATGAAAGATAGCATGAGCTTCCTCTGTCACAGACAGTCATGAATTCAAACTAATGGAGTGTTAGTGCATCAGATGCAGATGGTTATGGGAGCAAGAAAATGAGTTTCTCCAGAAATAATCCCAGTCCTGTCTCTTTCTTGTTTTGGAGAATACATTCATCTAAGACTCAGTTTTCTTATAGATACAATGAGAATAATCATATTCTATTGCAACATTACCAGAAGCTTTAAAAATCTACGAAGAGTGCCTATCATAATGCCTGATCCAGGCAGAATGCTTGTCTCTCCTCTTCCTTTTCTTCCTCTTCCTTTTCCTCCTTTTCCCTTTCCTCTCCTCCCACCTCCGCTTCCACTGCCCTTTTTTCTTTTTTACACAGGGTTTTGCTAGGTAGCATAGTTAGGCTTTATACTTATAATCTCCCACCCTTAGCCTCTGAAATTCTTGAATCACTCGTTTTTATCATCTTGTTTGTTCTCCTCCTCCTCTCCCTCCTCCTCCTTCTCTTCCTCTGCAGCAGCAGCAACAGCAGCATTAGCATTTCTTAGAAAGATAAACAGGTTAGTGATTGTGTACTGTGTAGTGGGTAGCCATTCCAGCTTTGATCTGGAAGTTCCAACCCCCATTGAGGCTTCGGTAATTGTCACGCCTACAAGGCGGGGCCAAGAGAGGACTCTGAAGACCCGAGATCTGCATGGGCCAGCTCTCTTCATTCCTGGACCCAGGACGCTGAAGGTAGACAGAGCAGAGTTCTCCAGAGAACACCGCCGAACTGTGCTACACCTTTCCCAGACCCTACAACCTATCCCTTCACTTGTAAGTTACCCCAAAAAATAAACCTCCCTTTTAACTACGTGGAGTGGCCTTAATAATTTCACCAATAGTACTGTACTCATGTTTACTCGTGGTAAGAAAGGTTTGGGGGATCTTTTCCATCAGCCATTGAAAGGAAAGACTCTTTTTCTAAGTTTATCCATTCTAGGGACAAGAGAGGAATTCCTTAGTGGTACAGTTTCTTGCAGACTTTCCATGGCTGACTCATGTGACTTAAACCAAATACACTGAAGGACTGTGGAAGCACAGTAGACACTCGACTACTGCCTTTTTTTTTTTTTTATCTTGTAGAGCCTAAAATGTGAATTCATGGAAGTTGAAGACTTGGATTGTTTTCAAAAGTAGTGTGGACTCATGGGTAGGCCATAGCCAACATGCACACAGACTCCAGCTCTGCCTCTGCCAGTTAAGAACCCTAGGATGTGTATCATCTCTGAGGTTCATAGTCTTACTTTGAACCCATGGACTGAATATTATAATTTAAGACGTGATTATATTCTGGGATAGTTTTCCGAGGGATTTGTGACACAGTTCTCAAGCAGAAGGATGTGTTTGTGGCAGGTGTCAAACTAGAGCTCCAAGATGCTGTGTGTGTCAAGAGTTGTCTCACCTCAAACAAGAATGAGACACCAGTGAGAGCAGGTACCTTTCCTTTCTTTCATCTCAAGTGAGGTTGGGGTAGGGATGAATTAGTGCAAAGACTGCACTAAGGGTATGAGTTGAAGATGGGGCTGCTTCTAAGCACAAAGATAAAAGTCCCACAGGATAGAGAGGAAGGACATTCAGAAGGGCTAACATAATCAGGAGAGTCAGTTCATTAAACACAATACAGGAAATCTCTGGACCGGAACTTAAGAAGAAGACTTTGAGGGTAAATGTTGAGTCAGAACAATCCTCTGATAGTCAAGCTGACATGTCACTGGGAGCCAAGGTTATGTACGGAACTGCAAACTATTCATCTTTGATTCAGACAAGAAAATCTGCCAATGCTGGTTTTGTTGGAAGGGCAGACATACTGTGAAAAACCACTTAAGCAGAAATGAAGGGTTTCATTCAAAGATCCAGCCCTGCTTCAAATGTGCTGTTGTGGGTCCTAGACAAGTCTTGGACTATTTAGCCCTCTTCTGTAGAGTCAAGTAATTGATTCTGGTAGTAAACCTGAGGTTGTTCCATCAGTAACTTGGGAAAGCTGTCTCTCCAATGTTCTTGTGATGTAATGAGGAGCTGCTATCCTTCTGGTAGTCATTGTGCAACTAAGATGGAGGGTCACTTTCTCGTAGCAAAACTAGTAATTAACACAAAATACTCAAGGAATACACTTTATTTTATCATAAAATTTGGCATTTTTTGTCTGCTCAACCAAATGCAGATAATGCCTCCATCTTCCCTGGGGAAAATAAAACATACTGCAGGGAAATCCAATTTTAGCCCCGAAATGATACATGTGCCTCTCAATACTATTCTGCCTCCACAGAAGGTGGTCTGCCTGCCCTATTATATACACTTGAGATGTTCATTGAAGGCTCTTGAGCACCCATGGGGAATTAAAAGTAACAACAACTTCACTTTTCAGAGACTTTTCCTCATTTGGAGAAAGCATGGGGATGAATTTTAAACTCAAATCTGTGCTCACTGAGTTTGAAGCAAATTGGAATCTTGACCACAAGCAATGAAGGTGACTAATCTAATTTGAAGACTGTGTGCAGGCAAATAAGGGCACGTGAGCCTCTGTGGACCCATGTTTTCGTGTTATCAAAACCCAAGGGAGAGGAATGATGGATTTACCTTTAGGGCAGGACTGGTCTCCAAGAAATGCCAGCCCCTGTCTCCAGTTTTATAATGATGTTATACTATGGGTCTATAGCCCTGTAACCCTTAAAAATTACTTGATAAAAATATAAATATACAATGGCAGGTTCACAAATAATAGTAATAGAAGTCATATATGCTAATCTTCTGACCAACTATTATAGAATAAAACAATTGCTTCTCTTCTTTTTCTGTGTCTCTTCTGCTGTCTGTGTTCCTTCCCCCCTCTCTACATAGATGTAGTCATAAAATTTGACACATAAAATATTCAAGGTTAACATTATTATCACCATTCTAAATGAGGTTATAGAGATTTTAAAAGGTTAAGTTACATGACATGATGACCAGTTAAAACATGGAAAGTTAGCATTAGTCTACATTCAAAGTGTTTTTTATCATTTCATCTTTAAGGGCATTGATCAAATATGGCATATTAGCAGACACATAAAATAATAAAACTTCAAGGAAATTTTGAGGTCAAAATCACTTTCTAAGAAGTCTTTGTGATTTAGCAAGGATACTGTGTGTTTAGTGGTAGATACATCTTCCAAACAAAAGACAATCTGGAGATAGTTTCCTGTGAAGACTGACAGTAACATGACAGCATTGTACTGTAAGTGACTTGTGGCTGCCCATTTTCTCCTGTTGTCAGAGGTTGGCCCATAGATCCCTGGCACTGACATCATGTGGGGTTTTGTGAGGTAGTTTTAGAGTCTGCTCCTACTAAATTATAGCTCATCTTTTCACAAAGTCTTGATGATATTCTTGTGTTCTTTTAACTTGCAGGTGTGGCAGTTTAGTGCCTTGAATTGGAAATGATGTATCTTTTTTTATAACTGTTATGAGGTAAGCCCACCAGAGACCACCACATAGACACTCTTAAAGCAGAAAAGAAAGTCTTTATTGCTAGCCAGCACCTGCACAGGGAACTTGGCCAAATCATGAGGCCCTGAGCCTTACAACCCTGTCTTTTATGCACACAAAAAAAACACATCCTGGATCTTGTTTGTCACACTTCAGTTATAAAGAGACATGTAGCATGAATCTTTAAAAGTTCTTTTTAATAAAATCAAACCTGAGCCAGTTATTGGGGTGAACACTGGAAGGTCAGAGAGACAGAATAAGCCATAGCTATCTCACCTAGCCGGATCCTCAGCTGGTCTTGTTTCCTCAGACTGGAGGCCTCTGAGCCCTCATCCAGAATGGGTCTCAGCTGAACTGCTGCTAGAAGCCTGAAAGCTTAACCAGCCACATGCTTCTCCAGGCCAAATGCCTACCCAGGCCAAATGCCTCTAGTTTCTGGTCCTCACGCCTTATATACCTTTCTGCTTTCTACCACCACTCCCTGGGATTAAAAGCTGGCTTTCTGGGATTAAAGGCGTGGGTCACCATGCTTGGGTGTTTCCCATGTGGCCTTGAACTCACAGAGATCCAGAGGGATTTCTGTCTCTGGAATGCTAGGATTAAAGGCACGTGCTACCACTGCCTAACCTCTGTTTCATATTGTGGCTGTCCTGTTCTCTGACCCCAGATAAGTTTATTAGCATACACAATATTTTGGGGAACACAATACCCCCACAGAGACAGAACTAGAGAAGCCAAAAAGCAAGGTTAGTAAATTTAAGGGCTTTTTACATGGGGCCTTTCCTGGAACTATGGACTAGGTCTTTGTTTTCATTTTGGCAGGTTTGGGGGCCTACATGCTGGGTTTTAAGATCAGAATGATGTGTTTAACATGGCATCAGTTGTGCTAAAGTCTGGTGGCCTGTTACATTTCCTACTGGTTCTATGGGCATAAGTCAAAACATGAACTCATGCTGTGGGATTGTCTTTCTGTACACTGAATATGTGTGGCTCTCATTGGTTGATAAATAAAGCTGTTTTGGCCAATGTACAGGCAGAATAAGAGTAGGTGGTACATTCAGACTAAAGAGAGGGAGAAAAAGGGCAGAGTTAGGGCAGACACTGTGAGCTGACCAAGAAGCAAGATGTGAAAGAACCAGTAAGTCACAGGCCATGTGGCAAAACATAGATTAATAGAAATGGGTTAGTTTAAATGTAAGAGCTAACTAGTAGTAAGCCTGAGCCATGGGCCAAACATTAATAATTAATATAAGCCTCTAAGTGTTTATTCAGGAGCAGGCAAGTGGGAGAGATTTATCCAATTACATATGGCTCCCTACATGCTGCCTGTACATCCACATAAAGCCTGCAAAAGCTTTTAAAAAAGTGTTCTAAAACACATACACAGAGCCAAAAACAGCTTCCTAGTTGTGCCTCTCATGTGGGCCTCAGTACAGAGATACTGACTGAGACATATGACCAGGAAAGGCACAAAGCTACACAGAGAAACCCTGTCTCAAAAAACCAATATATATATATATATATATATATATATATATATATATATATATATAATAAAAAGACAAATTTAAAGTTAATTTTGTTACACTGATACATGTTTCTATTCTCATTTAAAAGACAAATTAAATTTGTATATTGATACAAGCTTAAGATTATTTTTGTTACAACATGTTGTATATATGTTTCTACTCTTGTTTAAGATATTGCACCTATGAAATTCATTTAAAATGTAGGATGAAGTTCTGATTTTGAAAGCTATTATTACAAACTATTTTGGACAATCAAGAAACATAGGTCGGTAGTTAGTCATTTATAACAATCAAATTTGTAGATACGTTAGGTATGTTTTCAGGATAATATAGAAATATATTTTAGATAGATTGTCTTCAAATACTTCAAAGACCTGTAGAATATGACATTTAAAATGTTTTGTTTAGCATAGAATTTTTCATGACAATGAGACACATCTGCTTCTGGCAGTACCAATTCACTTCAGGGATGATGGGCATTGAAGAAACTCCTTATGGAGTTTGCTTCCAATGTGAGAAGACTAGCCATTTGGGCAAGAAACTCCTCTTGCCTGGACTGTTTGACAGTGTACTGTATAAACTGAACATTCAGGACCCATAGGAAAGTGACCATTGAACTTTACAAAAACAAATTAATGTCAGATATTTTGCATTGGCATGGATTTTGGTATAGTGATACAAATTGGTACATTTGGACACAATGTCTTCCATGAGATTGTATAGCTGAGGGATATAATATCAAGGCCTGAGTAACTCAATAGTTTTGGATTCCTGTAGATGAGTAGCTTGGGGGAATTTGGTGAACATTTATCTTCCAATAGCAGTAGGGGATATGAGTCTCACACCTGGCAAGAACCCCCCATCCATTTGCCCCTTGTAAGTATCTTTCATTTTCCACTTGATTTTTTTTTCCTATGTGCAGTTTGGGTACTGAAGCAATTCAGATTTGGGCATGACAACCAAGATCTAAAGAGGCCCTGTTGGTTCTAGGGCTTCCTTCTGGGTGGCCAAGTCTGCTGACCTGGTTCGTTGGGCCTTTGGTGGATTGGCCTTTTTGATGCTGGCACATGGAAGTGGAGGCATGTTAAATTCCTCCAGTGGGGCTGAGAGAACAGGCAGAGGTTTGAGTTTGTGGGTGACCTGGCTAAACCAAGGTGATTAGGGTCCCCAACAAGAAGGCACAGGTCTTAAGCTAGGGGGTTAGGTCTTGTACCAGAGAAAGCCATTGGTCAATATAGGGAAACTGATCAGGGTGGATAGGGTGTCTGGTCACCATATTCTAGATGGCCACAACCATCTGGGAGTCCAGAGATCCTTCTCAGGACCACCCAAATCTAAACGAAGGCAAATTGATGTCATGGAGGGTCTGTAGTTTTGCAGGAGACAAACAAACATCTTGAACTGTTTTAACATGCACTTCAGTGGTATCTTGGGACTACCCCCCCCCCCATTTTTTTTATCTTTTTCCCCAACCAACAGAACTGACAGAAACGCACGGGGACACACAGACAAACAAATAGTAAAGACAACCAGAGGTAACCACCACACAGACTTAAACCAGGGGATCTGGTGACATGTCATGCAGATTCCAGACACCAGAATTAGGGCCATGCCCAGCTTTTCTTAATTGTTCTATTCAGAAGACACCATAAACCGAATCACTTCCAGAGGCGATAGATTCAGGTGCCTTTCTGCAATTTCCCGTTTTGGCATGGAGGCATCAGGCGTCTCTGGGAGGGTAGGGCTAGAGGAAGGAGAAGTACTTGGGGCCCTGGATTGTCTCAGTGGGCACATTCTCTAGGAACTGCTCATTTTCCATGCTATCACCCCAGAGGAGACCCAAGACCCACAGGGTCCTAAAGTCTCAGTCTCTGGGGGTCTTGCTGGCATCTCTGGACTGTTGTGAGGTAAGCCCACCAGAAACTACCACATGTACATTCTTAAAGCAAAGAAGCAAGTTTTTATTTCCAGCCGGTGGCTGCACAGGGACCTTACCCAAATCATGCAGCCCTGAGCCTTACAGCACTTTTTCTTTTATGCGCAAGATAACACATCCTGGTTATCACATCTCAGTTAGCAAGAAGCAGACTGACAGAAGTCAAAAAGCAAGGTTACATATTTAGGGACTTTCCTGGAACTATGGACAAGGTCTTTGTTTCCGTTTTGGCAGGTGTTGGAACCTACATGCTAGATGTTAAGGTCAGAAGGGTGTTTCTAACATGGCATTAATTGTGCTAAGGTATGGGGACCTGTTAAACAACAGCCCAGGAAACACCTGTGCACACTCACAATTCTAGGCTACCTGTGTGCTGTGACTCATGGTGATTTCCTTTGCTTATAAAGAGATATGGCATTTGGGAAAATGGCAGCATTTGTTGAAAACTGACTCTCAGACAATGCATCAAGCACAGTAAATTCATCATGTTATTTAATTCATATAATAACTGAAAGTGGGCTAACGATTCATCATATTTTATAGAGGAAGAATAGAAGTTTGTAGAGATCAATAACAACTTCAGAGTCACTCAGGTGGTAATTTGCAAGTCTGGAGTTCAGACCTAAGTAGTACATTTTACTTCCTCTCTAGTCACAATAAAATACTATTTCAAAAATTTCCATAGAGCCTTGTGCTGCAGGGAATCCGTGAGCTCCACAGTATTGAACAGCAGCCTCATTGCACATCCCTATTACTGACTGGCAGAAGATAACTTATTACTGAATATCTATAATATTTATGGATGTACTAACAAATAAATTGAGCCCAATAATTAAGCAGTGTCAATAATAATGTTACAAAAAGACATTTATTGCAACCTATTGTAACATATGCATCTAGAAACAGCATCACCTTTCAAATATTTCTACTCCCTGAAAAAAAAAAAGTTCAACTTGGATCAAATCAAAGGGCTAGCATACACAAATTGAGAGTCCAACTTGTCTGTACTCTTCAAAATTGTCAGTTTCATAAAAGGAATAATAGGGAGGGAAAAGTCATGTACATTAAAGGAAACTAAATAGATATGCTAATACAATGCATCATATAATCCTAGATTGGATCCTGAATAGGGTTTCTGGGCATGGAAATGTCTATAACAGTGATTGCTAGAACCATTAGGGATATCTATATGTGGACTGCTTGATATTAAGTTACAGAATTATGCTGAGGTTAAATCATCAAGCCAACTGAGGGTGACCATCTTATTTGAGTTGTACTGGAGAAAGCCTCTATTCTTAGGAGATGCATGCTGAAGATTTTTTAGTTCACACATCATTTATAACATAGCTCCTTCTTAAAAGGCTGGGAGACAAAGCAGAGAACAAAATAAATTGGATTTGGCTCAAGGTTAACTTACGCATCCAGATCAAATAAACATGTATTCATTACACTATTTTTTTTTTCAATTTTTTTTGTAAGTTTGGTACTTCAAAATCAATGACTGGGGAGGGGAATCAGTTTGTGTTGATTCAGTGTTATTTAAATACATATCTTCTCTCTTTGTTCCTCCTGAGAAGGCACAGGGCACTATGAGATAGGGAGAAGACACAGGCATGAGAGAGTAAAAACAAGATAAGCTTTGAAGACAAAGGACTACCAACAGTCTCCAACGTGAGCATTTCTGAGTATCCCCTGCATGTAGCTTAAGTTTTCCCCAGTCCTGCCTGGCCCACAGTCAGGACAAATCTCTTTTACCCACCAGTCCCACAGCCACTCAGACCCAACTGAGTAAACACACAGAGACTTATATTGTTTACAAACTGTATGGCCGTGGCAGGCTTCTTGTTATCTAGTTCGTCTATCTTAAATTAACCCATTTCTATAAATTTATACCTTGCCACATGGCTCGTGGCTTACCAGTATCTTACATGTTGGTACTCATGGTAGTGACTGGCAGCGTCTCCTGACTCAGCCTTCCTGTTCCCAGAATTCTCTTCTCTGCTTGTTCTGCCTATACTTCCTGCCTGGCTACTGGCCAATCAGCATTTTATTTATACAGAGCGATATCCACAGCACTTCTCCTTTTCTTTTTTTTTCAAAAAGGAAGGTTTTAACTTTGACATAGTAAAATTACATATAACAAAACAATTATTAAGCAAGAATTACAGTTACAATATCTAGTCTATTTATAATAGCTAGTCTATTTGTATGTGGCAAAATTAAAGAAGATATCGTATCTATCCTATATTTGTGAGTCTAAGGTTTCATATCTAATTTGTCTTTTATCATAACTAAGGAAAATTATAACTATCTAGTCTTCAACTACATCAAAGACCTCAGAAGGATATAATACTACCTGAGAAATGGGAGAAGGACGCAAGCAACTTTCAGGAGTCTTACAAGAGTAGACAGAGACAGCTGGCACCCTGGATAGTCACCTAATGTTCCTTTGTAAAGTTGGGGCATCTGTCTTCAGCCCACAGTCCTAGAGTCTCTCAGTTACATTTCTCTGTGTCCTGTAGAATGTCTGGCAGTCTCCTCTGCGAAGCAGGAACCTGAAGGACCATTTCGCCAAGCAAAGTTCAGTGGTCACCTTCCTATGGGTCCTGCATGTCCAGTTGATCAAGCAGTCCAGGCAAGAACAGTTTCTTGCACAAATGACTATTTTTGCCAAAATGAAGATAAACTCCATATGGAGTGTCTTCTATGCACATCCTCCTCTCTGAAGTAAATCAGTGATGCCAGGAGCAGACATGTCTCACTGTCCAGAAAGTCTAAATTTTTAAAATATTTTAAATGCCATATTCTGTAGGTCTTTGAGGTGTTTGAAGATTACCTACCTAATTGAATTATATCTATGAATACCTAGAAAACAACATAACTATAAGTTTGACTATCATAAAAGACTAATTAATAATCTGTATTTCTTAATTATCCATTACAATCTAAACGAGTTACATAAACATAATACCTTAAACAAGAATATATATATATACATATATATATGTATATATATACAGTATAACAAAATTAACTTTAAATTGTATCAATAGACTAAAATCCATAGCAACGTAAAACATTTTTAAACAAGTTGTTGCTCTTTAAAAGTAGGTTCATTAATCTACTCTTTCATCCTATCATATCCATATCATATCCCCTTTTTTTCTTTAGAAAGAGATTGCATTTATAATCAAACTGTTTTAAATAAAAATATTGGTTTTTCTCTGTCCCACACCAGAGGGCTCTTCTGATTTGGGACACAAGAATCTCTTAACCTTTTCCTTTAGCAATATGCTTATGTTAGAGAAGGAGTGAGCCAATTCCATCTCCAAAGCCAATTTGGTATATTTGGGATTTGGGCGTAACTTCTCTTACTGCTTCCTGCTGGAGGGGGGCACTGTATCTTATGGGGACACAAAGAAAATTTTAGGATTATGAAGTAGTCCATGAGGCTGCATTGTCTGAGCCAGTTGCCTTGAAACTGTTCTGGATGTTGGATCATCTGGGCCATGATGTCATTGGAGACCTTTCAGGGGGTCTTGGCTGTCAAACCTGATGTATCTTAATCTGGAACAAATCCATAGCCTCTGGCTTTCTGTGGAAACAAAAGCCTTCTTTCCAAAGCAACATATCCTTAGATACATATTTTGAAGTTAAGGTATCTTTAAAATATACATATTGGTTTAACTCAACAGCTTTTACAATCAAATGTTTTTCTGCAGTTAAAAATCCCAAAGACAACACAATCCAGATTCTCTGTGTAATATCCATCTTTACGTGGCTTATTTTTTATACTACCTTTACTGTCTCTTTAAAGACTTTATTTTTAAAAACTATCTTTTTTTTATATAACTGTATATATTTCTTTTACTCTTTCTTCCAAGCCTACATACATTTTTTACACACATTGTAAAGCATTTAAAGTCTTGTTCCATCTGAATCTGTCTTATTGTGAATCTATTGTTTTAAACTGCAGCATTACTAGGGTGAAAATAGCAGCTTTGGCTGGTGGCTCTGCCCACCTCAGCTTCCCAACATGGTCGTGGTACGTTTACCACCAGCTCTGGGAGCCATCAACTCTTAGAAACAGTGGTTATATGCTTCTATCAAAGTAGCGTGTAGCCCAGAAACCACTTGTGTATGTGTGTGTGTGTGTATGTGTGTGTGTGTGTGTGTGTGTGTGTGTGTGTGTGTGTACTAGCAAAGACTAAATCCACCACACAGCATAATGTGCTGCTTGTAGACGCCTCATTCCTGCCATACTGAACTCGCATACCAGGAACCCGCCATAGTAGCTCAAACCCACAGGCTGCCACTAACTTGAGAGAGACAACTAGGAAGCTGTTTTTAGCTCTGTTTTAGAATCTTCTTTCTCAGGTTTTAGGTGGAAACTCTTGCCCCACGTTGGGCACCATTTGTAGCTTAAGTTTTCTCCAGTCCTGCCTAGCCCATGGTCAGGACAAATCTCTTTCACCCACCAGTCCCACAGCCACTCAAACCCAACCGAGCAAACACACAGTGACTTATATTGCTTACAAACTGTATGGCTGTGGCAGGCTTCTTGTTATCTAGTTCGTCTATCTAAAATTAACCCATTTCTATAAATCTATACCTTGCCACATGGCTTGTGGCTTACCAGTATCTTACATGTTGGTACTCATGGCAGTGGCTGGCAGCGTCTCCTGACTCAGCCTTCCTGTTCCCAGAATTCTCTTCTCTGCTTGTTCTGCCTATACTTCCTGCCTGGCTACTGGCCAATCAGCATTTTATTTATACAGAGCGATAACCACAGCACTTGTATGCATCTAACAGTGGGAAAGGGAAGAAGATATTGTAATTTATAGATTGTAAATTTTAACTTTCATATAGTGTGTCTGCTCTGCTTTGC
Organism: Peromyscus melanophrys; assembly: GCA_902168415.1. Lineage (NCBI taxonomy): Eukaryota > Metazoa > Chordata > Mammalia > Rodentia > Cricetidae > Peromyscus > Peromyscus melanophrys. Next base: position 20,379 of record CABHPR010131292.1, read on the forward strand.
TAGATATAGCAAGGAGTTGATCCTAGAGGTACAGGACCCCTGATAGCCATTGTTTAGAACAAACCATCCCAAGCAGCCTCCTACCTTTGCCTAAAAATGTCTTGGCAGAGTTCTCAGTACCTTCCCACTACTTTATTTTTATTTTTATTTTTATTTTTTTTAGGAATTGGTCTTAGCTATTAACCCACTTCATTCTCACATTTAGCTGTAAGTGATTAGAAGGAGATTGGGCACATGAGGGGGTTGGAGAGATAGGTCACCAGATACATTTGCCACAGAAGTATGAAGACCTGAATTCAGATCCCCAGGACACATAGAAAAAAAATTCAAAGGGGCTGGAGAGATGGCTCAGTGGTTAAGAGCACTAGCTGCTCTTACAGAGGTCCTGAGTTCAATTCCCAGCAATCACATGGTGGCTCACAACCATCTGTAGTGGGTTCTGATACCCTCTTCTGTCATAAGGGAATACATGCAGATAGAGCACTCATATACATAAAACAAAATAAATCTTAAAAAATGAGATTTGGGGAATGGCAGTGTAATAGTTATTAAGCTGGGTGGTGGTGGCACATGCCTTTAATCACAGCACTTGAGGGACAGAAGCAGGCAGATCTCTGTGAGTTTGAGGCGAGCCTGGTCTACAGAGAGAGTTCTAGGACAGGCTCCAAAGCCACACAGAGAACTCCTGTCTTGAAAACACCCCCCCCAAAAAAAATCAAGCATGATAGCATATGTCTTGGATCCCAGCACTGCTACTACAGGATGGGAGATGGAGACAGGAATAGTCCCAGAAGCTTGTGGACCAGTTTGCTTGGCATTTACAGCTGTGAGAAAAAAAGAGAAAAAAAGCTATGTATCAAACAAGGTGGAAAGCTAAGAGTGACACCCAAGATTTTCCTCTGACCTTCTCATGTGTTTCATGTAAAGTGCATGACTGCACTCCCATGAAAACACACACAAACACACACACACACACACACACACACACACACACACACACACACACA
>CABHPR010131292.1:21395-41572 GCA_902168415.1 Peromyscus melanophrys
ACACACACACACACACACACACACACACACACACACACACACACACACACACACTATTAGACAATATAAAATTTTCTCTCATAAACATGAAAGTTTAAAAAAAATGAGTTCAACCTGGAAAGAGGATTGTGTTGAAAACACATGTTGGACCAGAGTATACACAGTCAAAAGCAAGCTGAGGTCTTGAAAGAGTTGAAAGGAATGTGCAAAGCCAAATTGTTTGCAAAGAAGTGTCTGGAGCAGATACACCAAGAAAAGTGAAGGTGAGGGATGGTGAGTTTCTAGACTCAAAAGCAGGGTAGAGTTGCTTCATCAAAGCATCCTTACCACCTCCGTACTTTTCCCAATAGCCTGCATCCCAGGGAGAATCCTCTCTTCCTCTGCTATTTAAATCAGCAGGGTAAGTTTCCATTCCTTGAACTTGCTTCTCATGTCTCTGCTACTGTGATCTCCCTCTCTTCACTTTGCCTGGCTCCTATTATAGAATCCACATCCTCTTCCAGGACACTGGCTCTTGTATATTTAATTCTACTCTGTCTCAAATGGTTATTAAGAATCATGAATACATCTCTGGTTAGTGGGTCCAGCCCAATAGCTGAGGATTCTTATGGAACTAAACCTCAAGGCACATGCTTGTAGCCTCTGGGCATTAACTCGTTAGTGTCTTCTATCCCCAAGATCTCATATAACCATCACCCTGTTCCTTTTCATTTCTGAGCCATATCTACGCCCCAGAGACTGTGAATGGCAATGTGATTTATTTTACTGTTTCCTAGGTTACTCAGTCAACCAATGGGATTGTTGTATTTCTAGTATAGTGTTTACCTTGTGGATCCTGAGAACCATGGACAGAGGCTTTAGTGTTTACATTTTTATTTTCCAAGTAATATAAATGCATAGCACAATGGAGGAGACAGAAGAGAAGAGGGTTAAACCACCCAAAACAGTTCTAAGGTTCAGAAACAAGTACCATATTAGTCTTTTGGGCTCCTTGACTTTCTGAGTCCAAATAACACTAGTCAGATTATTCATCATAGATGAATTTTAACATTCATTTTTATTAAATGAAAATCATCTCCTTGAATTTTTAGGGTTCTTTTAGATCATATTCTTGATATCCATGATATAAAATATCATATTTGTAAAAATATATAAATAAATAAAACAGTTAAGGATGCTACTTAGATTTTACATGTGGTTTTCACTGTCTATTAATATAAATAACTCAGGGGTGAAAAATCTGTGTGTGTTTTAGATTCCTGATACCAACTGACAAATCTGATTTCACAAATGCCCTTTTTATTTGCTTTGTGCTTCCTTTATTGGCAAAGAAGTTCCCCTCTTTTCTTGCGCTGCTGTCATTGTTATTTCAATGTTGGCAAATTCAATCATCGAAAAGCTAGAAGCTCCTATATGTGTTTATGGAGGCTAGTAGGGTTGTATTTTTCACCCGTGATTAGATTTGAAGCAGGGAATTAAATGAGCACCGTGTTTTCTTTTGCTGGATGATGGTCACTTGTGGATTTCTACAATGGAGTCATGTCTTCAGCTAGCCAGGGACTTAGAATTTCAAATTAAATTCCACTCCTTGATGTAAGTCAAATGTGAGTGCAATGCATGGAGTGTTAACATCTCAGAGTTGGTCTAAGTCCCTCAAACTTGGAGCTAAGCTTGAGCAGTTCTGTAACATGTGAATGATGATTGTAACTGAAGAGGAAAGTAATTAGAATGTCTTTAATAATGTCCAGTGGCTGATCATATCTGCTTTCAATTAGGCACTGTTAGAACATGGCAGATTTGTATTTGACAGGAAAAGTACTTTAATAGCTTCTGGCTTAAAAGATAGAAACTGCATTTCTTAGACCATGTGGAAGAATTCTAACAATAAAAGAGGCTCTAACCTGTAAAGATTGGGTTCTCTTTCAGCTTTGAAGATGTCCCGAAATGAGAAGGCAGAAACACCAACCACTGCTAAGTAGTATTTCACAGCCACCTTGTAACTTGCATTCATAAAAACCCTCTGGTGTCTGGCCAGCCCCTATCCTCCTGGACTCTTTCCCTCCAAGGGATAACTCAGAACACATTCCCGGTAGAAGAAACAAGGACAAGGGAGATGTCTAATGCTTTCTTAAAGGCTGCTTTGCATTAGAGATTTTTATTTTTTTCCTTTAGGAAATGAGAGAAGTCCATTATTCAACTCACCCTTACTTATCATTGAATCATATTCTCAAAATTTAAGTCACTTTAATCTTTTGCTCTTTATCTCATAAGTGTTAAATGTTGCTGGGTCCTAACAGCTCCATCAGAGGAGGGGGTGAGAAGGCACAGCATCAATGACACAGACACTGGGAGTCAGGTGAAAGGCAAACAGCAGACTCTTTTATTCAGTAACAGGGAAAGTCTTATATTCCCTCCTCCCAGGTTGTGTTCTGATTTGGTAACATTGCATGGTCATCCCTCATTGACTGGGCACAATCAGGAGCTCTAACAGTGCCTGTTGCTAGGCCATCAGGCAGACTCCAGGTTGGCTCATATGGAAGTACATTATGTGCATGCCTTGGCAACTGATTTGAGCCAATTTCCTCGACACTATGGGCCTGTCTTACTACAGTTCAACACAAGAGGCTATCACTTTATTTTGTAATTGTTAAGAGTAGAAATCACTTTATGTATTTGTGATCCCCATGCCCCACCCCAAGGACAATTGTATGCCAGAGGTAGCTCATCTGTGAGCTTAGGAAAGTCAACTGTGAATGTTCATTGTAAGGCTCATTTTAAGTGATATCAGATTAAATACACTAACTTTAATTGCATAGGTAATAAATATTCCCAACTCTTCATTTCCTGGTTTATTGTACTTTATTGGTATCTGTGCTCTTGCTGTTGTTTACATAAATGGCTATTGTAATGGAAAGATTCTGTGTGATTATATACCATAGAACTTCTGTTTGTCATTTGTATCTGAACATATTTACAGGTTGAAACTGGATGCAGCTGGAATGATGAGAAGGTAGATAATACAAATCTGGGCTTCCTGCCCAATGCCCAACCAAAGGAAAAGCCAGTTAAACACAGTTCCAGCATGCAATGGAATAAGCAGTGCATTCAGAATGGTTGGAGTAGGGCTTGAAGTTTGGCATCAGAGAAGCTTGTATTCATTCCTGGCTGTGTCATTTACCAGATCTATAGCTCTCAGGGAGTGATTTAAGTTTCCTGATATTCAACTTTCTCATCCACAAAAGGGAAAGCGTATCTGTCTCTTAAGATTATTCTGCTTCAATTAGAGCATTGACAGTAAAATACAAGAAAAGTAGTTTTCCAAGTGCTCTGTCATGTCAGAAAAGTTTTAATAAATGCTAACCATATGATTTTTACTATTATAATATTATGGTTATTGTGAGTTTGACACATAACATGTAACACTGACAGTTCATTGTGTCTGATGAGGGAAGGGAAAAAAGCTTCCCTTTTTGTAAATAATAGTAAAAAGACTGTGAATCATCCATCCAATATTAAGTAAATAAAGAAGGAAGGAGATGGCAGTGAGAGCCAGGAACTGTGGAAAACCTTCGTGTCCCACCAAAAACTGAAACCAAATTTTCATACTAATAATCAAGCATTGGATGCTTTCAAACAAAAGATTGCTAGAGTCAAATCTGTGGTTTGGATAGATAGTTCTGGCACTCCTATGGAAGTGAAATGGAAATGCTAAACCTAATGAGGAAAACTAACCGGGAAACAATCATATGGTCCAAGGGAAAGATGAAGATGTTTTAAACTAAGGTGGTACACTGGGGGCGGGGGACAACTGATGGGAAGAGTGCAGGAGAATCTGTCCCCAGAGAGGGCATCCAACCCCAGCCCCAACCCACAGCCCCGAAGAGAGAGTGGCTACAGTAAATCCAGGGAATATGCTAATGTACTATGCAGCTTGAGAAATAAATTCACCTCCTTCATGCTGAATTCTTATTTAAAATGACATTCATTGAGCAACACTAAGGGAGATACTAACATTAGAAACATTTTGTGTAGCCAAACATTGAGTAAAATTAAAATATGTAAATTTCTCTTCAACTGGGGTTGACCGACTTCTGTTAAGAATAAACGTTTAGGTCATTGAATGTAATTAATGTTTGTCATGGCAGCTCAATGTGGGGTTTATTGTATGAAAGCAGACATCTATAATATTTAAATGAGTGAGAATAAATATATTCTAATAAACCATAATTTGTGGATCTAAAAATTTAAATTTCACGTTAAGTTCAGCTTTCAAAATTGTTATTCCTATTTTTTACTCATTTAAAAATTGAAAGAAAAACAAAACAAAACAAAAGCCCAACAACTTTAGTTTCCAGCCCTACAAAGCCAGGTGGACCCCAAGGTTGTCCTCTGCTGGATTTGTTTATTGCTGGGCTGGAGCATGGGGATCTGTGTAATCACCTAGGAAGTCACAATTTCCTGCAATATAAGCATTAAAAGGACACCACATTTTTTAAAAGGAGAAACACAGAGCAGACTGAGGAGAGAAAGGATGTCTGGAGAGTCCAATGGGACCAGGAACTGCACCATTTGTGAGGTAAAACCCTAGCTAGAGAAGTGAAGAAGAAAAGGACTGGGCAATCTGTTACCCACAGCTGCCTTTAGATCACTCTGAGATGGAGAGCGGTATCAGATCACTTCTGTGTCTTCTATTCAGGAAGTTTTTACTGCAATGGTTATGACTTGAAAAGAAAATGTAATTGGGAATTGAAATCTATTGACAGAAGAGGTGTTCAGAATGAGACATGTCTGATGAACTGAGTTGAGCCCATAGATCACAGCCTTGATGTGGAGTATTATGGCTTCAGTATGGTTTGAGAGTGACCCCAAAGATTCGTGTGCTGAAAGTCTGGATCTCAGGGAGTCAGCAGGAGGGTCAGACATGGAAGCAATTAATGTAGGTTTCACAGGACTGATTTAATTCAGAGGAGAAGAGGCTATCATGACAGAGTGAGCTCGACCTCTCCACACCACCTACTTTCTCTCTCGCTGTGTGGTCTTCCTTATACTCATCCCTGCCATGTGAGATCATGAAGACAGAAGACACAATGGGAATGCCTAATCTTGGATTCTCAGTCTTGAAAGCCATATGATAAATAATCCTCTTTTGTTATAAAGCAGAAAGCCCCAGGTGTTCTGTTATGTCAATACAAAATGCCTAAGAGTTCTGGAAACCATATAGGAAAATAACAAAACGTTGTTAGTCTTTGAGGAATCAGCTCTAAGAGCCTGGCTAGCTCTGAGGTCAGCGATTTTACTTTGATTTTCAAAAAAAGTACTATGTGTATCTTATAAATGATATATTTGTGTCTTATAACTGATATGTTAGGAAATCTAATGATGGTCTGGATGGAAATCCATATACTAATGATTAAGTAGTATGATTTTGTGTCCAAGGGAAAATTAGTTCCAAATAGGAACCAGAGTGCAAAGCCACATCAGCTCATTTTCTTTATTGATTTTGCTAGGTAGTGGTTCAGGAAAGTACCACAAGTAAATGAAGATGGGATTTGTGAAGATAGAACCAGGAGCCCTCTGGGTATTATTGAGATGCAGGGGATGAGGGAATATGAATTTGATGAAAATGCCTGTATTATTTTGGAATGGAGAGAGTAGGTTTTTTTTTGATACTCCCTATAAAGTTTTATCATCTGAGAGACAGGAGAAGAAGTTGAGATTAAGGGGAGAGACTGGTGGGGAGAAAGAAGAAAAGACAGGGAGAAAGGGAGAACAAGGAGAAAATCCATTTGGAAAACATGGGTGACTTTACTGACTACAAAAATAGATACTTTGTTGTTGTTTGTTGCTTGCTTGCTTTTTGCTTATTAACACTCTAGACTTTGTAGCTATTGCTAAGAACTAGCTAAGAGGATAGTCTCCAGCATTTTCAGGTCCTGATCTTCCAGTGTTCAATGTACAAAGACAAGTCCATTGGAGGGTCTTACCAGGGATAGTTCTACCCCTGACAAGACCATTCACAAATAGTTTCACTTTCTCCCCCCCCCCCCCGCCATGGATAGTGCAGCTTCTTTTATTGCTTTATTAAAAAAATAAAACTTAGGAGTTAAATAAATTTATTAGGGAAATAAACCTAAGAGATCCAATGAGGAACAGGACTACAATGATAGACTCAGTCCTGTTCCTCATTGGAAATGGCTACCCAACTTCTCAGAATCCTGCGGGCTGCTGGAATTTGATCAGGAAAGCCAATGATCATGATGGTAACTGCTGAAATGCAGAGGGATCAAGTGGAATTCTAAAGACAGAGTCTACCTGGAAGACCCAGGTCGGGAAGAATTCCTGAACAGGAGAGGGTGTGGTGCACTTGTCGGGTCACCTGAGAAATCTACATAATTCAATATCTAAAGTCACATCTTAAGTATCTAAGATTAGAGCCTAGTGGTTCTGGTGTTCTCATGAGTACCCAAAGGGCACCCAGGCCCCATGTAGCATTCATTGGTACGGTCAAAACGTGCTTGCCCACTCTGAACCAGGTGTCCATCTCTTTGCCTATGCTGAAGATGAACATTTTCTATATCTGAATCAAACCTTGACTGTTCCTCTGAAGTTATTTTTAGGATTTTGTTCTTTAAATTAATTTTAGATCTCTTCCAGTTTTTCAGTTGACCTAAGCCCTTATCAGTCAGCCCACTCCCACCATCCTACCACTGTTTTGCTAAAACCAGTGTTATTTATTCATTATTTGTTTGTTTCTTCAGCATATATTGATGATCTGTCAGATAGTTGCACTGTAATAAATGCTCACAGGCAATGAAAAAAGTCATTGACATCTAAAAATTACACAAATTCAATAAAGGAAAAATATTAGTTGCAAGATTCTTTCATTTAAAGACAGGTGAGTGTGGATACAATGGAGGACAGTTCAGGTCCAGCAGGGGTAAGAACCTTAAATTACATGGCTTCAGACATTTGCCCATTTATTCTCTCACAGCATTTAAGGAGGTCTGAATGCTCCTGTCTCACCAACATTCATACATTTATATCCCATCCTCAATGGGATGACAAGAAAGGGTGTGGCTTTTAAGAAGTGATTACATCATAAGGGTGGAAGGCCTCATGAATGGGATTAGTGCCTGTGATGAAGAGACCCCTTGTTCTTTCTACCATATGCAGATATAGTGAGAAGAGAGCTGTGAACCAGGAAGGAGGTCCTAACCAAACTCAGAGCATCAGAACCTTGCTTTTAGATTTTTCAGCTTTTAGAGCTGGGATGTGGGGTTTTTGTCTGTTTGTTTGGCTGGTTTGTTGTCGTTGTTTACAAACTATCCAGTCCTGAGGTCTCTCATTACAGCATCTCAAATGAGCTAAGACCCCCACCAAGTGACACGTGCATCTTGGAATTTCTGGAAACAATGGCCTTAAACATTCTGAAACTTGAGTGGGTCCTGTGAGTGGAAAAGGAAGAGAACTTAAAGGCATTAGCCGTGGCAGGTAACAAAAGCATAGAAACAAACACTACCAGATCATCCACTGTTTAGTAAACACCCTTACCTGGACTTCTCATTACCTGTGATCAGCTTTGGTCTGAGACATTGCACAGAAGAGCCCAGACAAACACAGTTCATGGATTTTATTCCACAAGCCATTCTAAGCAGCTCGATGAAACCTCCTGTGATCTGCATCACTCTGTTCTGCCTGGACATGAGCGATTGCTTTATCCAGCATAGGCCTGCTGCAGATGCAACCTGCCCATTAGAGTACTCACGTCTGTTATCAGCTTGACTGTCACAGTACCGACATGCTCCTCTTCGGGAAACCATTGTTTCACTTAAAAACACTGAAAAACATAATGATGAGATTTGGAAATGACAAAGAGAATCCCTGAAATGCTCCCTGTAAGTCACAAGGCAAACACGCTTCATTTTATTTTACGTACAGGGAATGAGTATGGTAAATAGCCATATTCCCAGCCCAGATGAATATTCTTAAAAGAAAAAAAAACTCATATTTCATTACTGTGTATCATTATGCTTGTTCTATCTTATTAGTAGTTAATATAGTAAACTTTTAATGTGACTGGTTTATAAATTAAACCTTATACTAGGAATGTATGTGTATATATTTTTAAAAGGCATACCTATGATTCTGCAGTTTCACAATGCAATTCCCACAGATAAGTAAGGACAACTATATTTCTTCCCCTCCCCCCATATTTCTACAATGTAGCAGCCCCTCTTCTGTGTGGATTGTCTCTGTTGCTTAAGAAACAAGTAAACATTTTTCTTTTGAAATGTCTATGTAGAATTTCTCCCAGATAACTGTGCATTTAGACTGTAATGACTTTCTAAATGAAATCAAGGGCATTTAAGGCCACCAGTAGGGAACATGAATCTGTTTTGAGGCCACAGGAACACTAGTCCACCTGCCTAGGTTTTCTTGTTCTGTCCTACATTTTCACCTGGCTTGGGGATTTTGTTTTCATATATCATTTTCATTGAACAGATTTATGGAATATGGTGATGTCATTTAGTACATGTACATCATAGGTAATTATCAAGTAAACATAGTATTTCCATCTCTGTAGAATTTTTAAAATTTGGACTAATATGTTATATGAGCTACGTGTCTTACTGTTCTGAACAAAATAAACAGGAAAAAATTAAAGAGAGAAAGGGATGATTTGGGACTGTAGTTTGAAGGAATACAACCTATCATGAAGGCGAATTCATGTTAGTGTGATGTGAAGCAGCTGGTTACACTGCATTCATAGTGAGGAAGTGGAGAGAGATGGATGCTGGTGCTCAGCTCACTTTCTCCTTTTTACTCAATCTAGGAGCCCAGACCATGAGTTGGGTGGGATGAGTGGGAATGGGGATAGAGGAGATGGAGAGGATCAGGGATGGGTGGGATGGGGACACTCACATTCAGAGTGGGTTTTTCTTCATCAGCTAAACCTTTCTGGAAACACTGTCATAGACATACACAGAAGTATGTGTCCATGATGTTTCTACACTGGCCCTTAACTAGAAGGCCAAGAAGCAATCTGTGATCATCCTAAATCTAAACAACAGAGATTAACTGATACTTACGTAGTAACCAAATACAGTTAGAAGTGATGAGACCTGGGCTGCCTTTGAAAAGCACCATGGGGCTACTTCCCGAAGGAGAAGTCCTGAAATTTTCAGACTTTGGGGAACCCATCTGGTCTCCAAGACACTGGCAGAGCTGTGGAACAGCTCAGTTCATTAGACATAAATGTGGTTCACTTTCTCAGATTCTCAGGAGAAACAAATTTGCTCACAGTCAGAAGTGCCTCTTGCTGTTAGAAGTTTCCTGAACAGAAGAAGAGAGGGTAGGCTAGATGGAGAGAGTTTTAACAGCAGAACAGATTGGCCAGGCTTTTAAAATCTCTCCGAGCTTCATTTGAGTGATTTAGACATGAAAGAGTGATTTCGCTGCATTCCAATATGTGTTTTTCACCCTCCTGTCTAGAGAAGGGTCTCTACCCTTCCTTCAGCCCCTTCTGACAATTTGTAGCTGGCACTGAGCGTTTGGAATGTAGCGTTTTGATTTGGATGATGACAAGATATTTCTTGAAACTGATTTACTTTATGCCAAATACAAAATTGGATTTGCAATGGTTGGAGCAGATGGAAAAGCCATGGGGAAAAAAAAAAGCCAGAGCAGCCGCATCTTAGGCCCAGGGGCTGTGAAATCCGGCTGCTTTCAAATGAGGATGGGATGGAATCTTGGGGCTCTAACTCAGGAGAAAAATGAAAGGAATGTTAAGTGCAAGGTGGCACATTAGCAAGGTAATGAGGAATGTTCAACCTTTTCCCCCACTGTTGTCTGCTTCTGCATTTCTCAACAAATATCCCAAAGAGTCTTCACAAACACACCCAGGCTATTTCCCATCAATAGATTCTCCTTGTTGTCCTCTTCCCAGGTCTCAACATTCCCTTAATTATATGGTAAACTTTACTTTCTATTATAAAAACTTTACCGGGACTGTGCTGATGTGTGTCTTTAAGGCCAGCATTCAGGAGGCCAAAATGGGGCTAAGACTTTGAAGCCATCCTGGTCTACACAGTGATGTGAGGGCTACACAGCAAGACCTAAGCATGAAGGCTCGTTCCCCTGCTCTGCTGCCTGCCTCCCTCCCACTCCTTCTTCCCTTCCTGTGCCTCTTCCCTTTGCCCTTCTCCTCTCTTCTCAGCTACCCTTGGCCACCTTCCTCTACCTTCCTTTCTCTCCTTCTGCCTCTTAATCACCATAACGTGTTCCAGTGTCTGGAATTTCCTTCAAGATGACTGCTCTGGTGCTAACAAGGAACAAATGAGTGTTGATGATGACAGCAGAGAAGGGAACCCTCATTCCACTCTGCCTGCCTGGGAGGCAATTTGTGGATGGGAAGCAGGGTCATGAGAATAGACCCTGCAGGCCTCCTGGGGGTGTGTATAAGGGTTCAGGCCAGGATCTTCCTAATCCCCCTCTGAGTTTCAATATTAAACTCCTCCAGGAACACCTTCCTTTATTCTACCTACCTATCTGCACTTACATCCTGCAGACTACAGGCATACACTGTTCCCTGCACACATATATATCATACCCACACACAACATATATCACACATACATACAAAAACTCATACACTCACACAATTTATGTGTAAGCTCCACTATATATAGATGGACTTCTTTGGCCTACAGAACAGTAATTTTATATTTCCCACTTCTACCCATAAATACATACTTATTTCCAAATATACATTCTCTATTGCTCAGCACAAAGTCCGAAATACTCCTTCATAAATGTGCACTCAACATTTCTGCTCTATTGCACTTTTCTGATAAGCTAGACAGCAACTTGTCTCACCTACTACTTTAGAAAGATGTGTGTTGTTCCTCCAAGGCCCTTGGAGCTTAAAGAGGTTAATTAAAAGACACCTAGCATGAAGAGAATAAAGTCCTCTGGGGTCTTTATAATCCACTCAATGTCAAGTTGAAGACTCCTTTATGATAGTTTTCTTCGTGATAGAAAGTGTGAATGCCAGTGCAGAAGGTGTCATGTACACAGGATGCAGACAATGCAATTCAGTACTACAAATATTGAAAATTGTGGTATGTACCAGTATTGTGGGCTCAAACGCATAATTCAAGATTCCATGGTAAAGCTCTAATTCCCCAGTGCATTTGGAAACAGGGTTTATATGGAGGGAGAGAGTCTCAGTGAGGTCAGAAAGATTGTGCCTGCCTGCTGTAACAAGAGAAGTAAACTTCAGGTATTTCTCCCTCTTTTCCTTTGATGGATGAAGAAAATCCATCTGATCTGGAGGGTAGCTATCTACAAGCTAAAAAGAGATGTCTCACCAGAAAACACCCCCAAGGCACCTTGATCATGGATGTTAGCCTCTAGAATTGTGTGAAATTAATCACTCTTTTTTGTGTATGTGTGTAGCATTGGGGTTTGAACCCAAGACCTCACACATGCTAGACTATAACCCTACCATTGAGCTATAGGCCCAGCCCATTTTGTAGTTGAACATGAACTTGGACCTTTGATACACCTGTTTCCACCTCTCAAGTGCTGGGATGAGAAGCCATGCTATCCAGCTGATTGTTTTCAGTTTGTTTATTTTAGTAGTTGTTTTTAGCAGAAGCCTAAACAAAATAATACATTAAAGTATTATAAATACATAATACAATAAAGTATATGAATACATACTATCCTGAGTATAAACAAAAGGACAGAAATCAAATTAATGAGGTCTTCCCCTCATTAAGTGCTAAAGCATATTGGGGCGATAAACAGACTTGTCCCCATGCGTCTTCCACCAAAGATAGTAGTGACTTCTTGGCTTTTGTAGGGGGCTAATTTCCAGATTCTTCACTCTTAGTTCGTCTAGAAGACTCTTCATTCCATCCATTATATGCAGCTAACTTCATCCATTGAGAACACATCAGATGCTCTCCATTGCTCAGCTAGGTCTAGGTAATGAAGTCTGTGTTCCAATGGGATTTCTGAGGATCACAAAATAATTCTGATCACCACAGAAGACATATGAATGCTGCTGAGTTCATTCTTGCTGCCTTAACATGCACAGCAACAACCCCTTCTGCCCTTCTGTTGTACAACTTGTTTGCTCTCGAACTTCATAATCTTCCTCTGCAGGTAATTTAGATAATGCCACTAAAACAAATGAAAAATACTATATTGGTAACTGACTCCAGTCCAAATATCTCTGGCAAGAACTTATAAACCAAGGTGAATATCAACCCGTGTATGTGATGATGAGCTGCTCTGAAGGCCATGCTGTTTTCTGGCCTCCTCACTCTTGATTTGTATTCTCATTGAGAGCATGTGGACAGACTGATTTTGTGTGCTCATCATTAGAGTTTTTTGGTTTTCCACATGGCAGGAACAGATGAAGGCCTTTGTGATTCATAAGCTTGACTTTATTGCCTCTTCTTAGAACTGTGGTTTTGATCATACGGGCCTGAGCTCAGAATAAACAAGAATGAATGTTATTGGGTAGTCCTTTTCAAACAGAAATTGCCAGCTGGAGGCCCTTGGGTCTATTGCAATAAGCAGAAAGACTTTGTTTGGCCTACATATGCTTTTATTTTTTTTAATTAGAATGTGTTACCAAAATACCAAATTAGACATTTTAGAATCAAAAACTCCCAACTTCTGTTGTCTACTGAAAGGTTGGGTAACATGCACAGAGACACTGACTACCTATGACATAATGTAACAGCAGCTTCCCAATTTAGAATAAAGCATTTGCTCTCCAGGTTGCTACTATCACACACTCAGTCAATCACTTAGTGTATCTACTGAATCCTGCAGTCCATTGAGCCTATGTGCCCTGTGACAGAATGTGACATTAGGGAGAATTAAGTCTCCATAATGTTAACCGCTGAAATGGTCAGACTTGTTACCAGAGCGTAGCTGGCCTACCTGACCAATACACCTACCTGGTTTTTCTGTTGTCACTAGTACAATTTAGGTGGCAATAAAATTTATGCCTGGAGTTTCCAGGCACCATTTTGGGTTAGTTGTGATTCTCCAGAGAAACAAACCAGTAGGAGAGCAACTGGAAAGATGGTATAAATGTGATCCTCACAAATCTGAAATCTAGTCTATGGGGAAGGCCAGCAAGATGGAGAGTTGTGTTAGAGTCACATTGCAGGATTTCATCTTAAGGCTAGGGACTCGGGAATAATTTTGACATTGTTATTTAGAAGAAACACTTGTATTACAGATGCATCATCCAAGGTGTCCCTCAAAGGCTTCTGTTCTGTGTGCTTGATCTCCAGCTAGTGCTATAGTTTAGAAAGTGGCAGAGATGTTCAGGAGTGAGGATTGGCTGGATGAGAGCCTTGGTAGGCATGCTCACCCACTCCCCACTGCTGGCTGGGTGAGAGCCTTGGAAAGCATGCTCACCCACTCCTGTAGTGGGTAACCATTCCAGCTTTGGTCTGGAAGTTCCAACCCTTTGAGGCTTCCGTAACTATCACGCCTACAAGGCGGGGCCAAGGGAGGGCTGAAGACCTGAGATCGGGATGCGCGGCGCTCTCTTGTTTCCTGGACCTGGACGCGAGAGGTAGACCGAGGAAAGTTCTCCAGAGAACACCGCCGGACTGCGCTGCGTCTCTTCCAGAACCCATCATCTACCTATCCCTTCATTTGTGAGTTACGCCTTTAAATAAATCTCCTTTTAACTACGTGGAGTGGCCTTAGTAATTTCGCCAATACACTCCCCGACTTCTAGCTGGATGAGAGCCTTGGAAGGCATGCTCACCCTCTCCCCACTCCTGCTGTCCTTTGCTTCCTGCTACCATGTGAATAGTCTTTACTAAAATGCTCCTGCTGCCATGAACTCCACCAGGGACTGAAACACCCCCGAAGGCAAGAAATAAAATAAGCCTCTCCTCCCATAAGCTGCTTCTATTGAGCATTTTGTCATCTCAGTGCCACCTGTCATTGGGAAATGTTTTCTTTGGTCTTGAGGTTTTTGGCTGATTGGATGAGACCTACTTCAGTTATGGAGGCTAATCTTATTAATTGACTGTCTACTAATTACAAGTCTTAATCACACCTAAAAAGATTATAGAAGCATCTAGACTACTGTTTGACTAAGAAATATGGCACCATAGCCTATCTGCCCAACCTGTTGAACAGTCTTGATTAGGGGAGTGAGGATTGAGAAATAACAGATAGGAAAAATAGAGACATAGATGCAAAAGAAAAGACAGAGACACAGAATAGATTTGGGAGGGTTCTGAGTCAATACTACAGTTGCCCTGAGTTTATTGCTCATAGCCTTTTTATACTCAAAGCAAGGGAGGCAAAAGACCTCCCCCTCTCAAGGACATCATGGTTCAAAATACAAACAAGTGTAAATACCTCCTTAACTCTCAGGAAACCTGGTAACCACACTTTTGACCAATCATCCTGTTATCCAACTTTAAGGGGTAAAGACAAGCTTGAACTCTCTGACCTTGAGTCAGGATGGAAATCAAGCCACAAAGCTGGAGTCCTTGTGGGCTCCCACACCTATCCACATTGGCACTTGACATTAAGCATCCCACAGTTTGTGCACAGTCTCTACATCTTCCTGACCCATGATCTTTACTCTCTGACTGGATATTTCAAACATCATTTCTATGTCAAGGACAAAATTCTGAAGGAACCTTGAAAAAAAAAAATCTCAGTCTATTTGAGCTTTTGCCAGTCACCAGTCAGAGCACGTAATGGACATGTTCATGCCATGCCCCAATATCTCATTACTTTTTAAAGAGTTAGTTAATTTATTCATGTCTCATTTTCTAATGTGTAAAACAAGGAACAAAAATAGTATCACCTTACCATAAAACACACACACACACACACACACACACACACACACACACACACACACAAACACACACACACACACACCCCTAAAAGGCACAGGAAGTTTTCAGAGATTATGCATACATATATCATTGTGATTGTGGTGATGGTTTTGGATGAAATCACACATATCCAAATTCTTCAAGTTGTACACATTAAATATATAGAATTTATTACATGCCAATAATACCTTAATAGAGCTATTTAACATGCTAAAGAAAAGAGATTATTCCAGGAAATGTAAGTAAGTTATACTCGCTGCCACTTTGGAATCCTTTGCTTGTTCTCCGTGGTCCTGGGTGTTCCTTCTGCATTTTTACTCCTTCAGTTCTCTAAGTGACCAGATGAGTGAAGTCCCTTCCTTTGTTTCTCGCCCACTTGGAGCCTGTGTACAAAGCAGGAATGGTTTCTGCTGCTTTTCAAAATCACGTTATTTCCATGTACTGGGAAATCATTCTAATAGAGCATTCCTGTTCAGATGAGACTGTATTGGTATCTGCTGGGAATTGTTTGCTTTGATTTTTATTGTCTGAAAATTTTATACATGCATACCATGTGGTTTAATCAAGTTTACCCCCGATCCCCTCCCCTTCAGTTCCTCCCCTGCACAGCACTATTCCCTCCTGGTTTTACATGTTTTCTTTTAAAACTCACTGAGTCTGCTTGGTGCTGCCAGCGTGTAAAAGGCCATCTACTGGAGCATGGGTAGCTTCTCAGGCACCAAGTCTATGGGGGAAAATGTGGGGGATAATTTTGATAGTAAATATGTACATCTCTTCTACCTCTGATGGAAATGGTGCTCTCTTCATCTACTCAACTTGAATTCTGTACACACAGCTGTAGATGCCTGTTATCTGCATTACATAGATGATGAAATAGGTTCCTAGATGCTGAGGAACTTGGCTCAAATCATGCCAAGAGACATCACTGTGCTTAGAGCCAAAGCAACCAATAGTGTCAAGTACAAAGTGGATTCTCATTAATCATTAATTGCAGTTATTTCTTTGTTAGAATTGACTCAAATAGAAAAAGAAGGGTTTGTTTCTGGTTTTTCCTTAAAAGGGAGGGCATTACAAGGAATAAATTAGAGGAGAAAGAATATTTGTATACTACATATAAACTGGCTCACTTTTTAATTACATTGTGTACCATTGTACAGTTTTTGATGTTACAATCCAGTCTTTTTATGTGGTTAAAGAATGCTAATTATTAAAAGGCTTGTATCTGGGACATACTTTCCTCCATTTGAAGGGTTCAGCAATAGCTCCAGATTAGAAAGGACTCAGGCAAGTATCCAAATTTCACAGGGGGAATGGGGACTGTGGGAGCTCCTCTGCATTAATCACTAGGTGCCAAGCATTTTATTTTCTGCTCAGGAACATAATGCATCCTTAAGGATCTGGCTCCCAGGCTTAAGCCTCCGCTGAGCCCTTCTGTCCTCAATCCAACGTGGAAGATCCCCAGTGACTGGAAGCTAAGGGTAGCGCCTCACTAAGAGAGCTCACATTTACAGCGGGTCCTCTGGCAATGTCTTCATGCTACAGTGCATGCAGACAACCAGGAACCAGGCATCCAAATCCCACTCATGAACTCACCGTACTATGGCCTTTCCGTGGTTACTCCAACTTTCAGTGCTTCGTTTGTTACATTGCAGATTTGGGCTTTGATCACACATCAAGGATTTATGAGTACTAGATGAGTTTATGTATGTGGGCATTCATAATGGCGCTTGAGATGTACAAGTGACTCTATAGACACATGCTTCCACATTCCTTCTAAGGCTAAAATATATTTCTTTGGGGTCAGTCAGGAAACAGGGGAGACTTGAGAGGGAAAGTGTTGCTGTTGAGTTGTTTTTTTTAAGCTCTTTGCTTTTGGGGGGCCCACCACCCAGCTTCCAAATATATACATGGAGACTTACTTACTCTTACTTTTGAATGCCTTGTCTTAGCATGGCTTTTCTTAAATTATCCCATCTACCTTTTGCCTCTGGGCTTTTACCTTTCTCTATTTCTGTATATCTTTTCTTTCCTTCTTATTCTATGTCTGGCTATGTGGCTGGCCCATGGCGTCCTCCTCTCCTCCTTCTTTTCACTCCTCCTTTTCTTGTTCTTCCCTTCTATTTATTCTCTCCATTTATTGCCTGTTTCTCTCTCTTGCCTAGCTATCAGCCTTTCAGTTCTTTATTAGAACAATCAGGTGTTTGAGACAGGCAAAGTAACACTAACACAGCTTCACAGAGTTAAACAAAGGCAACATAAAAGAATGCAACGCATCTTCAGATCATTAAACAAATACTCCACAGCATAAACAAATACAGCACATCTTAAATTAATATTCCACAACAGGAAAGTGCATGTCCTTGACATTTTCCTTGAAATAGCTAAATAGAATATTCCTTGGGAACGGAGAGCAGAGTGTGCATCACAATTAACACAATTAACCCTCATTCGGCACACTTGTGATTTTGTTTGATTTTGGCAATGGTGAGAATGGAATTCAGAGCCTCACCCATGCAAGATAAGTTCTCTACCACAGAACCACATCCCTCAGCTCATACTCATCACCATTTTTAATCACTGGTAAATTTCCTCCTATCAATCATAGTTTGCAAGGAACTGGCAGGCACTTTTAGAATGAAGAATGTCTTTTGAAAAGATGAGACGTGCTTACCTCTTATTTAAACAGAGAATATAAAATATTGCTTACCTTTTTCTTAGTGACTCGGGATCAGCCTTTTACACCCTTCATGATAGCCACTGAAGGGCTGAGATAGACACCTCCCTGACCCACAAAGAGGCGTGAAGCTCTACTTCTTAATGGTCAATTATATCAACTCTATTTCCATATCCATGATCAGAAACGTGACTTCCAGGGAAGCTTGTCCTCACCATGCTGCCTGCAAGTGGACCTCAGAACGTGCAAACATGTTAGTACCACTGAATTTAGCAAAGCTGAGACTTTGTACGTCAGGGCCAAACTTAGCTCTTACTGCTAAAAGGAAAGATGCTACTGAATGGGCTACCAAGCACTCTGTCTTAATCAGGGTTACTATTGCTATGATGAAGCGCCATGACCAAAGGAACTTGGGAAAGAAAGGGTTTATTTGGCTTGCTCTTCCTTATCACAGTTCACCATCAAAGGAAGTCAGGACAGGAACTCAAGCATGGCCAGAACCTGGAGGCAGGAGCCAATGCAGAGGTCACGGACGAATGCTGCTTACCAGCTTTCTCTATGTTTTGCCCAGTCTGCTTTCTTATAGAACCTAGGACCACCTACCCAAGGGTGCTGCACCCTCCAAAATCACTCACTCACTAATTAAGAAAATGTCATACAGGCTTGCCTACAGCCCAATCTTATGGAGGTCTTTTCTCAATTGAAGCCCCTTCCCCTTCAGTGACCCTAGCTTGTGTCAAGTTGACATAAACTAGCCAGCACCCTGCCTGTGAAGCAACTATTCTTCTCAGAGGTGTTGGAATATGGGAAGGACTGCTTACATTCAATGAAACTTGGGACGCTAAGTTCAAAGTGGACTGACTCGTTTGTAAATTACATTGGATCTGCTTTTCATGTTGCAGTTCTCTTCTCCAACTGAGTGTAGCAATTTGTCACCTGAAGTGGTATTGCTAGAAGGGCTTCTGTTTCTTAGACAAACATGGAGAAATCATACCATAAGTTAGAAAAGCTATAAAACTTCAGTGTGAGTCATGATCTGCCTGTAAAAGATGAGAAAACTGGGGTCCAGGTAGATGACTTGACTTGTCCAAGGTAATAATCTTAACAATGACAATTAAACAATGTGCAATCCTAAGAAGAGAAAAAGAAGACTCCCTTGGGGAAATGAATGAAATTTTGTGAACGTCGTTAGCTAACTGTATTGTACTCAACCAATGTTAAAGGCTACTTTTGACAAATACATCACAGTAATGTATGAAATCAGTATTAGTGGAAGCTGAGTGAATATTACATAGGAACATCTTACATTCTACAATGTCTGTGCAAATTTTCAGTGAACTGTAAAATTTTTAAAAAGTATTAAAGATGACAAACCGTCAGCTAACGTTTATTGAGAGCTCTCCACGAACCCCATTCTGTACTTCACTGACTTTATCTCAGCAAAACTTTTATAGCAGCAAACCTCTGAGTAATTGCATTTCCCTGACCACCACCCCCAAAAAAATACAGATGAGAAGTTATCTTTCACAGAAATTAAATACAACGTGCACATGGGCCAAAACTATGCTTCTATTAAACACACATAGTTTGAGACTGGACCCATGTTTATCTGCTTGGTGTTACTCTAACATAACATCTAAAACTATATGATTAGAGTGGAAAGGAAATTGATTTTGCAGTTTTAGAGGCTGGCAAGCCTAATATCAAGGTGAGGCATCTGGTGAGGCCCTTTCTGCAGCATCATGGCAGAGTAGAGAGCATCATAACGTGAGATTAGAGAAGTGTAACCTCACATTTGTCTTTCCATTCTTAAAAGGGTCCAGTAATGAGACCCCTGCCCTCAGGGTCTAAGTGTTCTGGCTAGCTTTATGTCAACTTGACACAAGCTAGAGTCATTTGAAAGAAGGAACCTCAATGGAGAAAACGCCTCCATAAGATACAGCTGTAAGGGGTGCTGGAGAGATGGCTCAATGGTTAAGAGAACTGGCTGTTCTTCCAGAGGTTCAATTCCCAGCACCCATAGGGCGGCTCACAACTGTCTGTAGCTCCAGTTCTGGGAGATCTGGCACCCTCACACACATATACATGCAGGTAAATACCAATCCACATAAAAATAAATAGATCTTAAAAGATCCACCTGTAGGATATTTTCTTAGTTAGTGATTGATGGAGGAGGGCCCAGCCCATTGTGGTAGTGCTAAACTTGGTCTGGTGGTCCTAGGTTCTATAAGAAAGCAGACTGAGCTGGGTGGTGGTGGCGCACGCCTTTAATCCCAGCACTCGGGAGGCAGAGGCAGGAGGATCTCCGTGAGTTCGAGGCCAGCCTGGGCTACCGAGTGAGTTCCAGGAAAGGCGCAAAGCTACACAGAGAAACCCTGTCTCAACAAACCAAAAAAAAAAGAAAAAAAAGAAAAAAAGAAAGCAGACTGAACAAGCATGATGAGCAAGCCAGTAAGCAGCGCCCCTTCATGGCCTCTGCATCAGCTCCTGCCTCCAGTTCCTGCCCTGTTTGAGTTCCTGTCCTGACTTCCTTCAATGATGGACTACAATGTAGAGGTGTAAGCCAAATAAACCCTTTCCTTCCCAACTTGATTTTGGTCATG
>CABHPR010131293.1:7940-20326 GCA_902168415.1 Peromyscus melanophrys
GGATGGATGGATGGATGGATGGATGGATGGATGGATGGATGGATGGATGATGGAGTACAAGGAGAGGTGACTGGAATAGGGGAATATTTAGGGGGGTATGAGAAAACCTAGTGCAGTGGAAACTTTCTGGAACCTATGAGGGTGACCCTAGTGAGGACTCCTAGTAATGGAGGACACAGAACCTGAACTGGCCATCTTCTGTAACCAGGCAAGGCTCCTAGTGGTGGGACTGGGACACCAACCCAGCCACAAAACCTTCCACCCATACCTGTCCTGCCCAGGGCAATGGGAGCTCAGAGCTTATGAGAGTGGCCAGCCAATGATTGGTCTAACTTGAGGCCCAAGCCACAAGAGGGAACCCATGCCTGGATGGCCCAGAAACCACGAGTAGAATCAAATGTGACTGTCAAAAAAAAAAAAAAAAAAAAAGATTGGAGCCTAGTCCAACCAACATCAGAGAGGCTTCATCCTGCAGCTGATAGGAGTAGATACAGAGACCCACTACTAAACATTAGGTGGAGGTCGGGTAACTCTGCAGAAGGTAGGGGTAGGAGTCAGAGGGGTCAAGAACACTGTGAACAGAACACAGCCTACAGAATCAACTAAGCAGGGCTCATAGGGGATCACAGAGATTGAAGCAGGCATCATGGAACCTGCATGGGTCTGTGCTAGGCCCTCTGCATACACGCTGTGGTTATTTAGCTTGGGGTGTTTGTGGAACTCCTAACAGTGGGAGAGTGGGTGTCTCTGACTCTCTTGTTTTCTCTTGAGACCCTTTTCCTCCTACTGAGTTGCCTTGTCCAGTCTTGATATGAGGGTTTGTGCCTAGTCATATTGCATCTTATTATGCTGTGTTCAGTTGATCTCCCTGGGAGGCCTGATATTTTCTGAAGGAAAATAGAGGAGCAGTGGATCTGGGGAAAAAGAGGGAGTGGGGGACTAGGGGGAGTGAAGGAAGAGGAGGCTGCAGTTGGGATGTATTGTATGAGAGAATTAAAAAAAAAAAAGAATAGTTCTGCAGAAGTATTTTTTGTTGACAGGTGTTTTTCAACATCAACTGCCTCCTGTTTCCATGGTTTCTGACTGGAATCCACCTATTTGCCATGGCAGGATGTGTTTGTACTGGGTGAGTAGCTTCTCTCATTTCTTGCAAGATTCTCTCTTTGGGGATTTTTACCACTTTCTTATCACGCAGCTGCATTGTTATCTCTGAGCTTAGTTTGTTGGAGCTTTTAGAATGTGTTGATTCATGTTTTTCACCAAATCAGGAAAGTTTTCAATCACTATTTCTCCAAAATTCTTTTTCTCCCACCCCCCAACCCCCCCACCCTGCTTTTCTTTTCCTTCTGAATCTCACATGATACATGTTCCTGAGTTTGGGGGTGCCCCACAGGACCCTCCAGCTGTTTATTTGTCTTTGCTCTTTTCTCTCTTGTTTCTCAGTCTGATTCAACTGCCCTGACCTTCCAGGTTGCTTCCTCTGCTCAGCTATCCCGCTGAGCCCCTCTGTGGAATTAAGGTTTCAGCCACAAGGCTTCAGCCATGCAGTCTCAATTTGATTTCTTTTTATAACTTTTCTCTCTTTATTACTATTCCCTGTTCGTCTACAGAGTATTCTGATTTCCTTCCATTCTGTCCATTGTTTTTTTTTTAGCTTTCTCTGTAAAGCATCTGAATTCTTGTCTTTGACTAGTAATCCCATGTCTAGGCTTCCTGCATTTCTGTCAAATATGTTTATACTGTGAACAAGCCATATTTTCCTAGTTCTTTGCATGCTTTGGGGGTTTTTTGGTTTGGTTGGTTGGGTTTTTTGTTTGTTTGTTTGTTTGTTTTAGTCATTGTTTGGGTTTTTTTGTTGTTGTTTGGTTGGTTGGTTGGTTGGGTTTGTTCGCTGGTGGCGAACCGGATATTTTTAGTGTTATATAATGTGCTGACTAGATTGTTACTTTTTAGAAATTGGTTGAGGGTAGGTTTTTCTATTTGTTCTCATTTATTCAGGACTGCAGTTTTCCATTTACAAAGGCTGTATTCCTTGTGGTGTACGGTGACTCAAATTCCTCTTCTTTGTTTGCTCTTAGTCAGCCTGTGACCTGACAGAAATTCCTCTAAATGTCAGATTAAAATTTGAAAAGTATAAGCCTCCTAATATAGGGATTTCTCAGGGGAGCAACTACACCCCAGAATCACTAGAGCAAAACATGGGTGCCAGTCTTTGAGGATATCACCAAACCAGCTGAAATTCACAACCTCAGGTTTTGGAGAATAAAGCCATTACTGTGCATCCTGGTGTAAGGTTACCACTCCATCACCCACTGTTCTCATAGCCACAGAGGGGCTAAGGAAGTGGAGACAAGTGGCTTGCACATCACTCTCTTAGCAAAGTTCAGTAGTCTCTCCCTTCACCAAGCACTCTCCCCTGACGGCTGCAAGTGTCTGGTCAGGTCAAAGTCTCCACGAACAGTTGGTTCTAGTTTTTCCCACTTAATAATTATTTCAATAAAGTGACGAAGCCCTTTGTCCAGGACAAAGCTGGAACAGCTACCCACTACAACTTGGTAACATTTAACAATATCTAAAATATTCATGGAAACAATGTTTTGTATTAGATTCTGTAGCATGAATCTTAAAAGTTCTTATTAATAAAATCAAACCTGGGGCCAGTTATTGGTGTGAAATGCTGGATGGTCAGAGAGACAGAATAAGCCACAGCTACCTCACCTCGCCGGATCCTCAGCTGGTCTTGTTTCCTCAGACTGGATGCCCCAAGCCCTCATCCAGGATGGGTCTCAGCTGAACTGCTGCTAGAAGCCTGAATGCTTCTCCAGGCCAAATGCCTCTCCAGGGCAAATGCCTCGAGTTTCTGGTCCTCACGCCTTATATACCTTTCTGCTTTCTACCACCACTCCCTGGGATTAAAGGTGTGGCTTTCTGGGATTAAAGGTGTGTATCACCGTGCCTGGCTGTTTCCAATGTGGCCTTGAACTCACAGAGATCCAGAGGGATTTCTGTCTCTGGAATGCTAGGATTAAAGGCGTATGCTACCACTGCCTAACCTCTATGTTTAATATTGTGGCTGTCCTGTTCTCTGACCCCAGATAAGTTTATTAGCATACACAATAGTTTGGGGAACACAATACCCCCACAAGATTCATTAAAAACAAGGTATGCAAACCAAGTTAATAATAGATATACTTGATTTAAAAGCAAAAAAAAACCTCACTAAATTAGTGCTTCATCACTGTAACAAAATATCTGAGATAATCAACTTAAAAAGAAGAAAGCTTTGGGGATGGAAAGATGGCTCAGGGGTTAAGGACCCTTATGTTCTTGCAGAGGATTAAAGACAACCACCTGTGACTCCAGTTCCAGGGAAACCAATACCCTCTGGACTCTGTGGGCACCTGCACACATATGATACACATAAACCTCATACAGACACATACACATAAATAAAAATAATAATAAACCTTAAAAAAGGAGAAGAGAGTTTTCTTTCGGCTCATGGCTTTAGAAGCTTTGGTTCCAGACAGTGTATTATGGTAGGAAGAGTGCTGTGAAGCCAAGCCATTTCCTCATGGCCCAACCCTGAGAGAAAGGAAAGAAGGGATCACTGTCTACTTTGAAGGACATTTCACTGATGACTTAAGAACCCCTACTAGGTCCATCTACTTTCCAAGAATGTCAAGTTGGGAATCAGTCCCAACATAGGCCTTTGAGGTACATTGCAGAGATAAGCCACAGCACTCACTAAGCACACAAGCCTCCCCCAGGGTCAACCTCAGAAAGGATGGCCAGACAGAGGCAAAAAGATGTCATTGTCCTCAGTAGCATAATTCCTGTTCTGCTAACAGACTGTCATCAGTTTCTCCTGCCTTGATTAAAGTAGGCTGTGATGTGATACCTTAGCTTTAGATGACACACAGTCTTGTGCCACATGCCCTTTTTAGCCTTCCTAGGCGAAGACACACAAGCGAAATGTGGGTCACATAAAGAAATGATCTTATTTTCAGTTAACTTCCTTGGTGTTCTTCTCCTCTGTAGAATCCAAATAAAGAGGTCCCACTTGAAGGGTTCGGCTTATGGACTTGCACGCGGTAGGCTAGTGCTCTAGGACTGAGCTGTATTTGCACTCTTTCTATTTAAGACAGTCTTACCAAACTGTCCAGGTTGACCTTGAACTCCCGATCCTCCTGCTTTGGCCTCTCCCATTAGGTAAGATTTCTGAGCCTCAGTCACTAGGCCTTGCTCTAGGCTGAGATTTTTAAACGCTACCATTCGCTTTCTGACTTAATCCTTATGTTAATGTTGCATTCGGTAGCTTTTTAAAAGTTTTGTTCTATCATGGAGAATAGAAATATAAGTTATTTTCTCAATCTTACCTCATGTGTATTATTTGTATCTCAAGATGACAATATGTTATGTTTGAATTGTTGAAAAACTGCAAATGAAGTTTTAAAATATATGTAAAAAAAATGTTCCATTTGAGAGTCCATTGTTGTCTAGAAGAAAATGAATGGGGACATGGATCTGAGTGAGTAGAGAGAAAGTATAAAGTAAGGGTAGTATGTGAGAACTGGGGGATTTATATTACCTAGGAACAAATTGCCTGAGATAATCAACTTACAAAAGAGAAAGTTTTGCTTTGGCTTACACAAATATAACGGTGCATAGAGACAATCCAAACTTCCAGTGGAAGTAAAACTCTGATCCAGATGCCCAAGTGATCCAAAGAGCAAGGGACCAGAGGCCATTAACCAGGAAAAAGAGGGTGAAGGAGCTGAGTGGAGTGACATATTCAAGGTGGCAGACTTCTCAGAGGGAAGAGGAGTACTGAGGTAGAGGTGAAGAGGATAGCAATTTCTTCAACAGCCATGAGGCTAGCTTGTGAGTGCTACAAGAGTGAGTAGCAGCACTTTGAGATGGCCACATGATGTATTCTGTCTGTAAGGAAGTCCCTGTATCAGAATGAGGAACGGACTTGCCAATAAGAATGAAGGTAAAGCAAGCAAAGAGTGAAAGCGCCCTTCTTCCATGTCCTTTACATAGGCTGTCAAGAGAAGGTGTGGCCCAGATTAAAGGTGGATCTTCCCACCTCAAAAGATCCAGATTAAAAGTGGGGCTTTCCACTTCAAATGATTTAATTAAGAAAAGAAAATCCTTCACAGGTGTGCCCAGATGCTTGGGTTTTAGTTAAGTCTAGATGTAGTCAAGTTGACAGCCAAGAATAGCCTTCACAGTGGCTCTCCAGGGGAATACTCTTACAAGCAGAAATCCAAGAGTTCAAGTTGATCTGACCTCATAGTGATGCTGTGTGGAACATGTGGCTTCCCAGGTCAAACGACAAGGGAAGAGAGGTCTGGGGAATGACATGAGATGTTCTCAGGGGTCTGGATATGCTTCTTCATCTCTGCTCAGCGCTCACTGTTAGAATGTGGGCACATGGCCCAAACAAAACTGCAAAGGAATCTGGGAAATGAAACATGGACATTTAAAAAGCTTTAAAAACCTCTCCCAGAGCATTTTCCAACTCTAATACCAGAAGAGGGAACAATGTCAGTCAAGATCAAAACCTCAATATACTGTCTGCTTCAATAAGTTGGATACAATTTAATCATTACAGCTGAAATCTGCCTTTTCATCTTCTTTTAAGAAAGCACCTCTTACATCTAACCATTATTATCCACACACATCTACACACAGAAAGACACAGAGAGACACACGGACACACACACACACACACACACACAGAACACACACATGCACACACACACGATGGCCTCCTGAGTTATGTCTCCTGACCATGTCGGGCTCAACTTTACATTACTGCATTTAGAACAATCATAGATTTTAATAATATGCACCTGTTGAAGTGAAAAAGAAAACGATGCTCACTTTGTAAAAAGTTTATATCCTCTTCACGCTCCTTTGTTATGAATTCAAACACTTGAAGTAGAGCATTTTTGTTCACAAGCGCCACCTCGTTTGTTTTGGAGTAGGTTACGCCCTTGGGATACTCCATTTCCTGTATTACCTTCAAGGTCTTTGTTCTGCTCAAGGGCTGGTGATGGCTGAGTGACAGGAGAGCTGACAGTTCTATTAGCTGGAGGAGAAGGACGGGTCAATCAAGTCTCCTCCCATCTCTAGGTAACAGGCTGGGTTTCCGAAGGTAACCCAGATTCTAGCAGGATGTGATGCGATGTAGAATCCTGTTACAGTCTGAAGTGGGCTCTTCTGGGCTGCTTTTGCCTTGAGGATACTCCACCATCCACTTGAAACAGAAAGCATTCGTTCTGCTTCGAGCACGATTTCTGCTGACTTTGGGTAGCTCCTGGTACAGAGGAGAGAAATACAAACCGAGAGGGACAGAACCATTTTCTGGGCTCCACAGCAGCAGAAATGTGAGCTTTCTTCTCCACCAACTGTGCTCTTGCTGAAAGGAAAAGATGCTGGGATGGGTATTGGGGAAAAACAGACTCTTATTTCCATCTTTAGCGATCAAAGAAAGTCACTTTTAAATAATTTGTATCTCATATTGAATATGCAGTCACTGTGCAAATCTCCCAGGACTAAAGGAATGAGGAAACTAAGGGGGCACAACAAAACAAAAGAAATTTCATGGAGGAGCAAACCATGCTGTTATCATCTCACATCACAATGCAATTTGTATAATGGTGTGATGTCCAATTAGAACATTGATTGCATTTTCTAGGTAGAAAACAGACCGGAACATGTAGCGCCTCACTGCTTCCACAAATCAGAGAGATGGGTTTCACTGATACCCCGTTGTTTTCTATCGGTAGATAATGATATGCTCACTGAACCACAGAATAAAAGTCTGGTTGGTTTGGACCTGGAATGTGGCCCCCAAAACTTGTGTATTTCCTCAGTTGTTGATGGTATTGATGGTTGGGACCTAGAAGGAGGAAGTAGGTCACTGGAGGGAATGGTATACCTCTGCCCCTTGCTTCCTCTTTCTGATACCTGTGTCCTCTTAAGCAAGCTGCTTTGCTCCACCATGCACTCCATGCCATGGTGCCCTTCCTTATCGTGGGCCCAGAAGTCATCAAACCAGCTCTGATGACAGACAAACTTGAAACCATGAACCAAAGGAAATCTAGCTCTTGAGGCTGTGGTTCTTAGGAATTTTGTCATAGTTGTGGAAAACTGACTAACACGAAGAAAACTCTCCCTCTCTCCCCCCACCGTGTGTGTGTGTGTGTGTGTGTGTGTGTGTGTATGTATGTATGTATGTATGCGTGTGTGTGAGTGTGAGAATCTAGCATCAATAAGTAGAAACATAATTGAGTGAGTGTTATCATCCAGTCTTCCATGTAGAGATGATAAAATTAATGTCAACTTATCAAAAGAATGTAATCTCTAAATAATAGCTTTCTTTGTAAAAATGTATGTGTGTGTGTGTTTATGCATGTGTGTGTTGTTATGAGTACATGTATGTTTATGTAAATGGATGCAGAGGCCAGAAGAGGTCAACTTCAGGGGTTGTTCCTCAGGTACTACCAACCTTAGTGTCTGTTTTTGTTTTGTTTTGGTTTGTTTGCTTTGTTTTTGTTTGTTTGTTTTGTTTTGTTTTTTAATGTAGTGTCTTCCTCTGGCCCGGAACTGGCCCCTTAGACTGGACAGGCCAGCTAAGGAGCTCCAAGGATCCTCCTGCCTCTACCTCCCCAGCCCGAGGATTCCAAGCACCCAGCACCATGCTTGGCTTGTTGACCAAGTGCTGGAGAGAGAACTCAGTTGGCATGCTTGAGTGGAAATCACTCTGCCAGCTGAGCTATCTCCCCAGCCCTCTTCGTAAACATATCAAAGGTTCATGTGTGTATAACCACCAACAGCAAATATACATTCACCTGCCAACACCTGCTCACTAGGGCTGGTCTATGAAACAAAAAAAGGATATGCTTCATTTTACTTTGTATATTTGGGTATTAACTTCCCAATGACCTTTAAGTTTAACTGCGTATATTTTTAATGTTCCTTTAAGAAACATTTCTGTAGATAATTGCAAAGAACCAAGCTATATTGTTGTGCCCAGATCGCGACCCCCAGAGAGACCACCAAAGACGAGCATGCCAGAATGCAAAGGCAAGGTTTAATTCTGGATATACAATACAAGCCTAGGTAGGGACTTCGTCCAATACATCCAACGCAGTGGAGGCTGGAGGAAGTGCCCACCTATCTGCAAGCTCAGTTTTTAAAGGGAAAAATCACAAGGTTACATCATTTAGGGGTGCTAGTACGGGTACAATTCTGATTGGCTCGCTTCTAGGGGCTCTCTAAAAATCATGGCTTAATCTTACTTCTAAAGGGGTGGTTGCCCGCCAACATTGCTCATTGGCTGCCTTCAGGAGGGGGCATTTTTATGGTCAGCTACCCTGGAAACCAGGGTTGGAACATTTTATAGTCCGGCAGTCATTACCTCATGACTACCTTGTGACTCTGTACTTTTACACTTCCTGGTTTCTGGAATCTGGACTGACTTGTTCCAGTAACTAATGGCCTATTCCTAAAAGGAGAAATCTTAGGCCTTAATTTTTGGGTGAAAGCATTTTGGTCTCACAATATCATATACCTTGAAGTTTATCAAGAGAAATATTATTCCTGAGTCAGAAACTAGAGAGTTTCAGGAGTGGAAAGTTAATCTAAAAGGTGACCTTTAAATAACTTTTAAAATTGTATTTGTTTTATTTATTTCATGTGTATGGGTGTTCTGTATGTATGCATGCTGGTTTCCTGCATGCATGTAGTGACCAAGGAGGCCAGAAGAGGGTATTGGATCCCCTCGCAACTGAGTTACAGACCATTGTGAGCTGCCATGTGGGTGCTGGGAATTTTACCTGGGTCCTCTGAAAGGGCAGCCATTAGCTGCCTCATAGCTGACCTTCTTAAATTAGTTCCTATAGCCACATTTATTGTGGAAAATTCTGAGGAATCTGTCTATAATTACTGGAATTTGGAGATTTTAGAAGGTCACCTTTACAGGCCTGAAAACTTCTAGAGCCTTTGGTCACTGGCCAGTTGCCAAAGACTGAGTCCCTTTCCACATAAACTAAACATGTAATTTTATAGTTTTTTAAAAACATGCATATCTGGATGGTAATGGCCACAAGTCCTTAAGAGCAACACTATAAAAAGTGTATTTTTTTAAATATCTTTTACCAATAAGAAGTTCCTGGGTTTCATCTTCTTCACTGTGCTACAGAGTTAAATGTCTTAAAGTAACAAAGCTTAAATGCCCCTTGAGCTCCCTGACAAATGTATGACTTGAAAAGATGCCAAATCAGTTGGAAAGTGAAGGCAGACTTGCTGGCTGGCAGTCACATTTTCCACCACTGGTGTTTCTGATCTATCAAGTAAGGAGGCGAACTAACAACAAAAAAAAAACCCAAGATGGACAAGGAATACTGTGGGATGGTCTGTATGTCAAACATGTTGCTTATTGGTCAATAAATAAAATACTGATTGGCCAGTGGTCAGGCAGGAAGAAATATAGGCGGGACAAGGAGGAGAGAATTCTGGGAAGTGGAAGGCTAAGGAGACGCTGCCAGCCTCCACCATGACAAACAGCATGTGAAGATGCCGGTAAGCCACAAGCCACGTGGCAAGGTATAGACTTATAGAAATGGATTAATTTAAGATATAAGAACAGTTAGCAAGAAGCCTGCCACGGCCATACAGTTTGTAAACAATATAAGTCTCTGTGTTTACTTGGTTGGGTCTGAGCAGCTGTGGGCCTGGCGGGTGAGAGAGATTTGTCCTGACTGTGGGCCAGACAGGAAAACTCTAGCTACAAAGGAAGGAAAATCACAAAGGGCGTGAGATTGAAATGAAGCAAAGAAAAATTAAAAACAGCCGGGCGGTGGTGGCACACGCCTTTAATCCCAGCACTTGAGAGGCAGAGCCAGGTGAGGCCAGCCTGGGCTACCAAGTGAGTTCCAGGAAAGGCGCAAAGCTACACAGAGAAACCCTGTCTCGAAAAACCAAAAAAAAAAAAAAAAAAAAAAAAATTAAAAACAAAAAAGTTTCCAAAGCAGCAATGGAGCACATCAGTGTTTGTGGTGATATATTGTGTCCCCCAATATATTGTGCATCCTAATAAACTTATCTGGGGTCAGAGAACAGAACAGCCACTAGATATAGAGGCTAGAAAAAAGTGGTAGCACACGCCTTTAATCCTAGCATTCCAGAGGCAGAGATCCACCTGGATCTCTGTGAGTTTAAAGCCACACTGGAAACAGCCAGGCATGGTGACACGAGCCTTTAATCCCAGGGAGTGATGGCAGGAAGCAGAAGGTATATAAGGCGTGAGGACCAGGAACTAGAGCTGGTTAAGCTTTTCAGCCTTTAGCAGCAGTTCAGCTGAGATCCATTCTGGATGAGGACTTAGAGGCTTCCAGTCTAAGGAAACAGGATCAGCTGAGGAATTGGCAAGGTGAGGTGGCTGTGGCTTGTTCTGCTTCTCTGATCTTCCAGCTTCCACTCTAATACTCATCTCCAGGTTTGTTTTTATTAATAAGAACTTTTAAGATTCGTGCTACAGGTGTTATTCTCCAACTGCTAATGACATAAAGAGAATTCAAGAACACCAGGAATATGTCCTCAGTGAGTCATGGTAAATAAACAGAAAAGGGCCTATCTATAAAATGAAGTATTTTCAACTGTGATATAAGAAGGGAATGTTTTAGGTAAATGATTTCAAATGTCGCTTTAATTTCAAAATTGGCTCTCCAGGCCTGCCACACACTTGGCAGACCCTGTCAGACCCAGGCCACAGTGGCACAACAGTACCTCTGATGAGGTGACAGGCGGCAAGAAGACAGGATTGGGGAAACTAATTGGATTTCTCATCTAACTTGCCCTTTTGGAAATAAACGAGATTCATTTTTCTTTTGACAGGAGTAAATCCTGGGACTAAGATTCATCTCTGTGAGTTTTTTTTTTTAATAGATAAAGGATCATGGTCTTTTCTTTGTATACAGTATTCTATCTGTATGTTCTCCCATAAAAACTCTAAGGGGAGCAGGTACAAGCAAAGGTTGGTGTTGGTCTTTCCAGATCACAATTTCCATGGAAGCTAATAATTAATAGGTGATGGTAACTGGACAGTTAGAGAAGATGCCATTAAATTAAGATGAATGGATTTAGAGGGAGGGATGAGGCTCAGCAACATAGGACTGGTCTAATATGTATGAGAACCTGGTTTGATCCCCAGTGCACATGCACACACATGTGAATGCACATACACACACACACACACACACACACACACACACACACACACACACATACACAATCAATAAACTGTTTTCAAAATATACTCCTTGTCTTAGTTAAGGTTTCTATTGTTGTGAAGAGATACCAAGACCACAGCAACTCTGATAAAGGAACACATTTAGTTGGGATGACTCTCTGCCAGTTTCACAGGTTTAGGCCCATTATCATCATGGCAGAAACCAAGGCAGACATGGTGCTAGAGAAGGAGCTGAGAGTTCTTACATCTTGACTCACAGGTAACAGGAAGTGGTCTGAGACACTGGGAAGTATCTTGAGCATAGGTGACCTCAAAGCCTACCCCCACAATGACACACCTCTTCCAACAAGGCCCTACCTAGTTCAACAAGGTCACACCTCACATTAGTGCCACTCTCTTTGGGGGCCATTTTCTTTCAAACCACCACACTCCTTAAAATAAAACTTGGTACAGTGAAGAACATTAGAATAAGACCCAGTGTGACTGTCAATTAACATTAGCATATAATGAGCTCTGTTGCATGCACATTTATTCATGAATGAAAAGAAATGTGGAAGCAAAGGGCCATGTGTCTGGAGAACTGTAAACAGCAAATAGCCAAGATTTCTGATGACTCTGTCATAAATTTTGCATCATTGAATAGTCTCTAGAATACATAGAATACAGTAGGTATAAAAGAAATGATCCTACAAATCCAAAATGGGAAAGGACACGGGTCTATCTTCATAACACACTAGTCTTTTGAACTAAAGATGTTTTCAATTAAATGTTCTGAGCATTTCATATATGAGTACTGTATCTATACCATTTCCATCCTTCTCTCTAACTCCTACAACTCTTCCTCCACACTCCTTCTCAAATTCATAACCTCTTATTTAATTGTTACACATACACACACACATTTTTTTTTCTTGTGAAATTTCCCCTGTCCATTTTAGCATGTCAACTGGTGTTGTTGTTATGCAACTCTTCCTTAGGAAACCATATGGTTGCAATTATTGGTGCAGCTTCCCTGGTCTTCTAGTTAAATCTTTTCTCCCCTTCTGTAGAGATTTTCCTTGAGCCTTGAAATGGGAGTTGCATTGTAGAAATGGGAGTTGCATTGTAGAAATGGGAGTTG
>CABHPR010131293.1:20336-39981 GCA_902168415.1 Peromyscus melanophrys
CATTGTAGAGACAGGAGTTGCATTGTAGAAATAGGAGTTGCATTGTAAAAGTTCCTATAGGGCCTGGGAACCCCGTGGTCACTTTCTCTCTGCATTTTCGCCAGTTGTGGATCTCTGTTGCAAGAAGCTTCTTTTATGAGGAGCAAGAGCTACAATTACCTGGAAATTTCTTGCTTCCTTAAGAGAACCAGAGCACTTTTCAATGCAGATGGAGAGACTGAAGCCTTATGGCTCCTCCTCTTGGATACTTTCCAGGTAACTGGCACTATCCAGCAGGTGTATGCACCTCTCATCTTCTTTGACAGATTCAGAATCAAGCGATGATTGTTAACACATAAGAGAAAAAACATAATAGCCAGAAATATTCAACGAGTTCAAAACAATAAAATTTCTGGAACTTGTGGCACTCTCAAATTTTTAACACTGAAACTCTAGAGCCATTGTCTTATTCTCTTTTCCTTCTCATTTCCTTTCCCTCTCACACTAATTCAACTGTAAAAACATCTGGGGGGACAGAGTGAAGTAGATGTTCAGACCAGGAAAGTCACAGGAGCCAAAGTGGTCCAGAGCTAATGTCAGAATTCAAGGAGTGCGAAGAGGAGATGCAGAAGAAGGACACAGTGATGGATGTCACAGACTAAGGTGGGAGGGAGTATCAACTGTGACGGGAAGTTGGAGACATTTAGGAAGACAGATTTAAACATACGCTTATCAGTGCATCCAACTTTTCAATAGGGGCACTACAAAAATTTAAATGGAGATAACAGAAAAGAACTCTGGGGTATTGGAGTTGGAGTGCTTTGTGTAAACTAGTGTGTGTGTGTGTGTGTGTGTGATTTTCATTCAAAAACAAATACATATAAATATACTAACATGGATACATATGAACTTGAATAAACATGCACACATATATTCTCTAACTCCAACCACTAAGATTGCTACTCTGACAGCAATGGCCACATCAGAAATAATTGCCATTATCCCCTAAGGGGAAACATGGAAAAGTGGATGAAGCAGGGCAAACATGAGATACCCCTGGAGTATCTTGCTGTGGCAAGAAATCAGGAAATGCTCACAGAATAAATGAAAGTGTTTCAAAAGCACAGGAATAATTTGAGGGGGCCTCTCTCTGGCCACAGCTGAAACAACTAGATCATCAAAATACATAATAGCAATAACTGGTTGTAATGCATTGACCTAGAAAACCCTGAGGAAACAGTCATAAAGACACAAGTAAACTTCAAGTCTAATGAAGAGTTGTTTTAGGTTCACACTGTCTTCACAAAATATGTGTAAATTTAAGACAATTGCGTAAGAGCGTGGGGAAGCTTGACTGATACTAAATTGTGATGAATATGAATATCAACAGTAGGAGACACATCGGAATTAGTAGGATTTGGTAGGATGCAATGAGAGAAGCCATAATTATTTCTCTGATGCTCCTGTAAAAGACATACAGTCTGGAGCTGGAGAAATGGCTCAGTATTTAAGAGTACTGGCTGCTCTTCCAGAAGATATGGATTTGATGCCCAGGACCAACATGATAGCTCACACCCATCCATAATTCCTGTCCCAGGGGTCCAATGTCCTCTTCTGGACTCCATGGGCACCAGGCATGAACAGTGTGCGCCGACATACGTGTAGGCAAAGCACCCATACACATAAAATAAAAATAAATAAATATTTTTAAAAAGAGAGGTAATCTGCAATTATTCATGAGGAACCATTAGGCAAAACCAAATTCATACGCATACTATAAAACATAGACTGAAACTTCAAAAATAACAATAATGTAAATGTTAAGGAAAAAAATTGAGATTATTCAAAGTGAAATGAAACAAAAAAAGACATGATAGTGAAGGCAGCCCAGAATTCCGGACTGGATAATTTCTCTATAGACGTTATAAGGACATGTGGGGGATGGGATCTGAAGACTAGATAGCAATACTTTACTGAGTTTAATCTCCTGATCTTGATGGTTGTCCTAATAAGTTGAACTGTGCCCTCTCTTCAAACTCAAATCTTCCTTTGGGGACTTAAACATTTTAGCATCTATATACTTTTAAATTTTAGAGGTGGCTGGAGATATGGCTCAATAGTTAGGAGTACTTGCCACTCTTGCAAAGGACCTGGTACTGTTTGGGGTACCTTTCTGTAAAACCTGGTGCCTATAGATGTATAGATGTATGAGTTTCTTCTATTCCAGTGGTCCATGTGTCTGTCTTTATGTTAATACATGTTGTCTCAGTCACTATGACTCTGCAGTGTAATTTGAAATTAGGTATTGTGATACCTCTGGTGTTGGTTTTGTGTATAGGATTGCTTCATGAAACTAGATCCTTGCCTTTAACCTTATAAAAAGATGTAACTCGGAGAGGATCAAATACCTTAATTTAAGACATGAAACTTGTAGACTACTAGTGAAAAACACAGGGGAAACACTTCATGACATTGGCTCATGCGACTGTTTCCTGACTCAGAGTCTAACACCTCAAGAAGTGAAAACAAGAATTAATAATTGGAATTTACTAAATTAAGATTTCTGAACAGCAAAAGAATGATCAACAAAGAGAAGATACAGCCTACAACATGGGAGACAAGCACTGAAGTTATTCATCTAGTTGAGGATTAGCATCCAGAATATCTAAAGAGCAAAAGAAGTCCATAAAATAATAAACAAGTGTACATCAGCTACATAATGAGGTCCTAAGTGAATCCCCAGCACCTATAGAAAAAGCCAGATAGGGCAACACATGCCTGTAACCCCAGCATCGAGGGGAGGATTCCAAGAGCTCAATGGCCAGCCAGCGTAGCTGAAAGGGCAAGCTTCAGGTTCAGTAAAGGTTCCTGTCTCAAGGGAACAAGGCTAAGAAAGACAGAAGACAGCAAGCATCCTACACTTGCCTCCATACGTAGACACAGAGACAAGTACCTTCACATTCACATGAGTATATCTCTCTCTCTCTCCCTACTGGAGAATATATGCTAATTTTTAGATTTTTTTTAGACCTTTCTTTTTATCATTATTCATATATTTTGCAAATGACTGGTCTACAGTCACAAGTACCTGGGGGAAGAAGGGAGCAAGAGATTACTAATCACTAGAGACTCACAATCCCAGCTACTTCACAGGCCTATATGAGCACAAAGTTGGGTGGGCTGGGAGGTAGGGAGAATCTGGGAGGAGTTGGCAGATGGGTGAATATGATCAAAATACATTACATATTTTCCAAGAATTAATAAAAATACTTTTAAAGAGAAAAAGTTTAAGTATGCACCTATCCCCATCTGCACTCTACATTCAAAAGACCTTTTCTGTAAAGTTCCTCCTCAAACGAGGATAATGCTCATCTGAGCTGCTCCTGTATTTGTCCAGAGGAGACGTCTGAATTAAATAATTATCCTTTGGAAAGTTACTATTCCATTATACCAAATCATTACAAAATCCATTTCTAAATCTTAGCAGTAAGACTTGACCTGAATGCCACTTTTATTTTAGTGATTTGTTTTTATTGAAACTAGGAAAACTATAAAAACAGCAATCTGAGTCCTTCCACTGGGAAGAATTTGTTTTCTTGCGGTGGATTAGATATGAATTCTCAAAGGTAACACTAGAAGTTTAGAGTGGGAGATGACAGACTGTCCCCAGAGAGGTAATTTGGCTAATACAGACTCATTAATGAACTTGAAGTAATAATTTCACTTAGAAATAATAGCTCAGCTCTGGCAGGGGTTGATAAAAATTCACAAGGCTATGTTATAGAATTGTAATTTCTGTAAAATAATATGTCATAGGCAGTACTCCTTGCAACAGTATTTTCTGGAAAAGTATTCATAAGATTTATATGAGAAATGAGTATAAAATAATCTGTAAGAAATATTCAAAGAAACTTATGATACATTAAATACAATACTATCTCCTTTATTCCCAGTGCACATTAGCATATTAAAGACCCTGAAAATATTGCACCAAAGGAGCCTGCTTTTATGCCATTTAACAAGTGATTCACAAACTTACAGCAAGCATCTCATAGCATCCCTTGGGACTAATAATTCTCTGAATGCATTCAAGTATTAAATCTGGGTAAGCTGCACAGATACTCAGCCAGTTAGAACTGAATTCTCAAAACTGTCTCAAATCCCCAAAAGAGATCAGATTCTGAGTAAGAAAGACATATCAGCCTAGATAGACCCACTTCAAAGCCAGTGTAACCCACATGGCACCAGGAATTGGATAGGCAAATGGAAGTGCCTCTGTGCTATTCCTGAAGAAAGGAGCATTTAGCAGTGTGACAGAGGAAGCACCAACAAATAGCAGACCAGCTTTCAACTCCAATTTGCAAAACGTTCTTCAAACCAAAGGAAAGACCTCTCCTACCATTCCCTGACCCCTCACTATCACCATGGCTACTGAAGAATGCTGATGATCCATCAGCAGCAAGAGCATAAGGAGGACTCAGAGACGCTCTGTGCCAGAGTCAGCAGACAAAGACTAATTACCAGATCTGTGGTTAGCAAGTAGTTTGTGACATCAATTAATCACACAGTAGCACATCAATCCTCTCTTCTGCTGGCCTCAGTGGTCCTGAACTATCATCTACCCTGTCCCAACCCACTCTTTTCTACACCAACTACAGATTAGTGTAAAGTTCCTGTTTCCTGGGATCTGAAAAGTGCCCTGATTCCTCCAAAGTTAGAAGTGCCTCTGTTAAATAACATTATTCCCAGATAGAGAGGAAAAGATTTGCGGGAGTCCCTACAGGGTTCATGGTCAGCAGCAAAATGATCCATGAAGAGGTGAGAATGAAAACTCGTTTTAGTCAGCCAGGCTGATTCAAACTTTCAGAGTCTGATGCCAGGCAGTTTATTGTAAGCATATCTAAACACAGTAGAATTTGGGATAAAAAAGTTTCCAGGCAACAATATTTCCATCCCAGATGCACAATAAAGCTTAAAGCATGACTACATAGAAACCCCTCTGCAAAGTACATTTGACCATGAAGATGGGTTCTGTAGTTTAAAAGCCTAAGATCTAGTGTGGTCTCTGACTGAGATAGCATAGAAGTCAGCAGGCCATAAAGTACATGTGACATCTCCCCTGAGGATGGGTTCTATTAACTGGAAGCTGACAATAAAGGTCTAGGGAGGGAGAATCTGGGATAATTATTCTGGGAGTTTGGGTGACGTCTAGCTCTACAGATAGTAAAGGTCACCAGGTTGTTATCAACATCCACTCCCATCTTTCTGGGTGGAATGCAGGTATTTTATTTCCTCTGTTGAGGAGACACCCCTACATGCTTAACATTCCTGGTTCCCCTAGTGCTTATCTGTAAATACAAGGACCTCGTCCCCTCCACATAGATTCATGTGTGTAACACCTCTTTTATCTAAAATCATAACTTCCTTGTACCTACAACATCTGTATGACCTCTCTATGAAGTCAGAAGCCATCTTTATAAAGCCAGATCCTCCATCCTTATTATGATAGGATAAACCCATTCATATTTGAACTTCAATGGAAGTCACAATTAAAGACAAGGTATCATTACTGCTGTTTCCAGATTCCTCAGCCCCATGTTTTTACTGGACACAAACAGTGATTGAAGAACTTTTGCATTGTAGTTACTATACTCAGTCAAGCCTCGGTTCTGGACAACTTATGAATGTCCCTTTATGTTTATTATCTTAATCCACTTGTGTAGCAGTAACAAAGTGCCAGAGGCTGGCTGGCTTGCACAACAGACATTTATTTCCCACAATTGTAAAGGCTGACAAGTTCAAGATCAAGGCACAAATAAATCCATTATCTAATGAGGGTCCCTTTGCTGGTTTGCAGATAGACATAATCATGTGCCTTCACACAGAGGGAGCAAGAAAGAGACAAACAATCATGTTCCCTCTTCGAAGGTCCCATCTTCATATGAAGAGGGCATGAATTTGAGAGGAGATGGTTGGGAGGAGAGGAGAGAAATGGAAGGGTGGAAATGACGCCAATACATACTCACATATTAAATCCTCAAATAAAAAGTAATACATCTTAAAAATAATTTGTTATCATTAATTATGTGCTTGTGTACGTGTCTGTATGTAGATTTGTGCACATGACTACGGTGCCTACAGAGGCCAAAAGGTATCAGAGCCCCTGAAGCTGGAGTTGCAGGTAGCCTGGAGCTACCTGAGGAGGGTGCTGTGATCTGAACTCAGGTCCTCTGCAAGAGCTACATACTCTTCACCACTGAGCCTTATTTTTTTGTTTGTTTGTTTTAAAAATATTTAAATCTTGCCAGGCATCAGGGTGCGTGCCTTTAATTCCAGCAGTCAGAGGCAGAGGCAGACAGATCCCTGAGTTCAAGGTCAGCGTGGTCTACAAAGCAAGTTCCAAGACAACCAGAACTACAGGACAGACTCTGTCTCATAAGAAAAAAAAAATTAAATCTAATTATAAATATTCATCCGTCTAAAATTGTTTTATGTTTTGTTTATACTTGTGTTATAATCTAAAATAAATCTCCAGAGAACACACACATCTGATGTAACCTTCCCTTACTCTTTCCTTGCCATCCCAGAGTACCTGACTAAAGCAATCTAAGGAAGGGAATGTTTATCTCGGCTCACAGCTCAAAGGTGCAGCCCGCCATGGAGGGAGGGGTCATGGCAGCGGGAGCTTGATGCAGCTGGTCACGTGGTGCCCAAAGTCAACAAGCAGGGCGGGATGAACACCAGTGCTCAGTTACTTCCTCCTCTTTATTTAGCATAGGGAATGGTGCCACCCACAGTTAAGGTGTGTCTTCTTATCTCTGTTATCTCTAGGTTTGATGGACCTAGGTAATTCCTCACAGGCATACCAAAAGACTTGTCTCCTAGATGATTCTAGATCTTGTCAAGTTGACAATTAATATTAATTAATCACATGTAACCTATATTGTGTGCATAGGTTCTTCCACATATGTAACTTTTCCCATATTATAGGGTAAACATATGTAAAATGTGTCCCTTTCCTGATGTTGGAGGAGCATTTAATGAGTGTATTAGTCATCTTTTCATTACTATAAGAAAATACACATAGCAAATACTTTATTAAGAAAGAGATTTATTTTGGCTTATGGTGCTGGAGGTCCAAGGTCAAACCACAAAAATAGCATTTCCCAGGGCTTGAATACACGCACACACACACTCACACACACACACAGCAGTCCCCTCTCCTTCTAGCCATTGGTATTCAATTCTGAGAGCTCCAGTCTAAAGACCTAATCAAATCTAATCAGTTCTGGAGACCCCACTTTGAACACCATAGTCAGATTAAGTGTCTATCCTTTTAGTACTATAAACACAAGATGTTGAAGAGATGTCACACAACTGAAGACATGTTGGAGGCACCATTCTGATCTTAGAACCCAGCACATAGGCCCCAACCCCTGACCTAGTCCATAATTCTAGGATCTGAAAAAGTCCCTACATGTACTCACCTTGTTTTTTGGTTTCTGTAGTTCGAGTCTCACTAACTGTTCTTGCTAACAGAAGTGTGTCAACCAGAATATGGATTTTGTGCATAAAAGACAAAGAACTACCATTCTTTGCATGATTTGGGCAAGTTTCTCTTGCAGCCACCTGCCAGCAATATAGCCTTTTTATTCAGCTAAAGAGTATCTGTGTGTTCTCTGATGAAATTAGCTCTCAACAGGACAAATCATATTCAAACAACAACAGTGAGCCCCAGGCCACTGAGCTAAGCACCAGGAAAAATACTTACTAACTACCATTTTCATACAACAAAGGAGTAGGTCATAGGAAATAGTGAATTGCTCCTATGTTGCACAGTGACCTTTCCACATAGAGCTGAGGTTATCCATTTCTGCCTCATTCTGCCTGTATTAACAGAGCCATTGGAAGAGGGAAAAAGAAAACAGACATTAAGAGAGGGCATGGAACATGAGAATTGCTTCTATTTTGACCAAATGCCGAAGAGTCATGAAGGAAGTTTGTAGGGACACCTTCTTTCAGAGAAAGTGGCCAAAGTCATCTATGAGTTATTAATTGTATTGTGTTAGTCAGCCCCCTCTCATGGTAACAAACACCCCAGATAACCAACTTCAAAGGAGGAAAGGTCTGCTTTGGGTCATGGTTTCAGGGGTTCCAACCTGTGATCAGGTTGAGTGAATCTAGGTGAGAGTTATTTTTAGTTATGTGTATGTGTTTGCATGTGGACATGAACACAAGGGAAAGTAGCTGCAAAGGCCAGAAGCATAGGATCCCCCTAGAGCTGGAGTTACAGGCAGCACTGAGCTCCCTAACATGTGTTTTGGAAACTAAACCCAGGTTTTCTGCAAGAACAGTATCAGCTCTTAACTACCGACTACTTCTCCAGCCCCTCTACTACACCTTTCTTTAGAGCCATGCCAAGAATACCGTCTACTTAACCTGACACAGGCTTCCTCCCACAGAGGGATGCTAACCATAAACTTCACTTTGAGCCCATAATTGTACCAGCACAAGGGCACTTTATTCCAGAGTTCTGCTCAAGCCTTGAGGCCTGCTATTTTTTTCCCAGCCATAGCCAAAAACAGAAGCAAGCCTTATCACTTGTGGCCTCCACCCATGTACCAGTAGGACTGTCTGCTTCCTCTTCCCACCCCAAGATTTAGGAGTCATTGCTTTCTCCTTCCCGAAGTTTTCCACTGAAACTTGGTAAACAAGCTCTGCTACAGATATTCACAGAAAGTTCTTTCCACTGCTCACCGTAGCTAACACTTATCCCCTCTAAAACTGTGCTCTCTAAATTTAACAGGCCCCAGGAAGCACAGTTCCAGTTCATTTTATTTTTTTAAACTCGGGAATAAAGGGTTAGGAAGACAGTCAGTATTGTTTAAAACCATTTATGCCACCTCCAGACCACTGTTTTCTTGTTGTATAAAAATTCCTCTCCAGTGTAGGAGCCTGCCGTTTGATTCATTGGGGGGAATAGAATCTAATGACTTTACAAATGGATATAATAATATCAGTGAAAGGAATGAAGCCAACAGTATCAGATAAATTCAAAAATGAGGGTATAAAATACAACCCAATAAAAATATGCTTCCTAAAACTACTATGCTCTACTTAATGTTGTTTCCTGGAGAGTGGGGACCAACAGTTCTGATTCTGCTATACACATAGACTAGAACTAACCACTGTGTAAGTGGGTGGCAGACAATGTGAGCCAGGATTCTCACTGTTCGAGTGGGAAGTTACAGACAAACAGAGGGAAGAGGCTAGATATGACCAGGAGCAAGCTCCAAATATATCCATACAAACTCATATTTATCATAAAATAGATATATGTGGTTACCTACATAAATATAATATATAATATGAACATAGCCACTCATTATGTATACATATATATATATATATATATATATATGTTAGCATATACAATATATTTATTCCCCTGCTGTGTTGCTGACAGGGCCTAGAAGCATGGATACCCATATTAACGAACACACCTAACACCCAGATATTCCTTTCTGATACCATTCTCTAACAGATAAACCAAGATCCCTTAGCAAAGTAGTGGGTTATAGAACAAGAGCCATGAAGATGAGCCCAAAAACCTCTTGCTGTATCAAAACCAGAAAGTTAGTACTCAAAACCAAGCCCCAAACAACAAAAACTCAACAACTGAGGAGCGGGGGACAAAAAGAGTAGAGGAAAGGGAAATTGTTGTCAATTCCCTCTCACATAGGGAATATGTGTGTGTGTGTGTGTGTGTGTGTGTGTGTGTGTGTGTGTGTGTATTTGAGGCTTCTATTGTACAGAAAGGACATCAGCAAGAGGAGGATAGGAGGGTTGGAGATAATGGAGAGTGCTTATGAGCAAGCACAATGGTAGATAGCTATTAAAATGTCATAATAAAACCTTTTCCTTTATATGTTAACTAAAAATCTTAATGATAAAAACTCATTAGGGTAAGCCAAAGGGCAAGAACAGAAGAGCCACCATAAGCCAAAGTGGAACAATGTGAGCAAGAAAAGATAAAATGAGCAAGAAAATATAAAATGGTTTTAGATGTAGCCAAAAAGATAAAATACATGTCTATGAGTGTATGCTTATGTAAATAGTTGGATGAATGCATGAAAATCCCCTATGCAAAAAGGACAGCAGATCATTTCCATACTCTGCCCTCAAAGAGGTATAGTATGCCTCTCCACTCCAGGGGCTGTACAGAGACTTCCTTCCAACAAATGTGGGTTGAGGGTGAAGGAATCACCTTATGCTGAACAATCACAACTTCATTCAAATGATCCCTGCAAACTTCAGCAGTAAGTACAGTAAATGCTCAAGATACATGGTGACCATAGTTGAATC
The DNA here is from genome assembly GCA_902168415.1 of Peromyscus melanophrys. Taxonomy (NCBI): domain Eukaryota; kingdom Metazoa; phylum Chordata; class Mammalia; order Rodentia; family Cricetidae; genus Peromyscus; species Peromyscus melanophrys. The sequence continues at coordinate 30,681 of CABHPR010131293.1, forward strand.
CTGTATGTGTGTCCTGCCTTCCAAAACTCAAACTCACAATCTAACATGACAAATCCCAGACAAAGACTACTCTACAGAATAGCTGACCAGTCAAAGTCATAAAAACAAGAAAAGTATTAGAAACTGCCATGACCGAGAAGGACTCAAGGAGACACACTGAACATAATGTGGCATCTTCAAATTCTGGAGCCAGAAAGTCAGGCAATCTCTGAGAACACACAAGTGAGGTACCACATTTACCAGATACTGATGTATCACTGTTCAACATCCTCTGAAACGAACACATCCTACTACTGGGATGTCAACAGGAGACCCTAGATTCAAGAATTTCAATACTGTCTTTACTGTCTTTATCTTTGAAGCTTGTAAACCTGTAAAGTTGTTCTTTTGAATAAAATAAGACCTATTTAAAAATAAAAAGAACATCTGGAAACCTGTGACTCCTAAAATCTTACCAGAGATTTTTTATGGCTGGATTACAAGTAATTTTATTTTGATTATCAATATTCTAAATTAATACTATTGTATCTTGGATTTTAGCTCTTAGAGGTTTGACTTTAGACTGATAATCAGAGCCGTTGGTCTGAAGAATCTTTAGAGAAATAAGGTTTGGCCCTTGTCAAGCAAATGACATCTGTTTCCACTACAAGGATAATAACAAAAAAATTTAATTATGCCCTGGGAACAGTACTTCCAGGATGTCACTACCATAACACATGATTTGCAGGCCAGGGTCACCAAGAGAAGAGAAAGCTCATGGGCACTGGACAGGATAGTACTTTTCTCACATATAGAAGCAGGACAGGCCTGACTTCAGCAGAGACTTTGCTCCACAGCAACACAGGGAGATGGTCTGAGGGCTCCTGTTCACACTGCAGAGGAGGGACCTCATTCCTTTGCCACAAGGGACATGGAAAACTGTAGGTCGGTCAGGTATTATGCTATGCACATGCTTTAAATTGAACAAAGCTTACCATGAACACGGAAGGAAATACTCAAGCTAGATGATGACAGGCCACGCTAACTCCTTACTCCATGTAAGGAAATGTTCCTGGACCTAGGCACATTGATGCAAACATACCAGACTCATGCTCATGTCTGCCTTTCACAGTGACCCTCATTCATGGGAACACAGATCATACAAGGCAAGCCACATTTGATTGCTTGTACTTTTGTTTGCTAGAGTGCTGAAGATGGAATCCAGGGCCTCTGACACCCTAGGCATATGCTCTATCACTGAGCATCATCTCCAGCCCTGTAACTTCCTTTTGGAAAAAGGAGTGAAGAAAACAGTTATCCCAGAGTGAATGACAATCAGGCTTCATTTTAAAAATCAGGGAACACTGTAAGGCATTGCTACAGTTTCTTTGGCAAATGAAGCATACAAATCATATGAGAAAAGCCATGTGAAGTGAAAAGTACGTAGTAGAAACAAGCTCTCCAGAATGACAGTCCTCCCGCCATACTGCAGAAGTCGGAGCACGGAACACAGAGCCGTCATGGAGAACAGCAGAACAGTAGACACAGGAAGCCCTGAGGAACTTGCCTGGAGTGACAATCAAGAGTGACAGCAAGTTTACTTGCCACTGAGGTGACTGACTGCATCTCATTTTCAGATAGACTCCAATTTTATAAATTAAACATATATACGTGTACTAAATACTCCATGATCATTCGTTTGCATTTGGTAAACAGATGATCAATAAAGAACAATGGTGACTTGGGATACTATTTATGACATGATGACATGTGCTGGTGGTCACAGTGATATAAAAGTGACTACTAGTTACAGGTACTTAGGGAGAGCTCTGTAAAAGCTGTTACTTTAAGAAGGGCTCTTGGGGCCTTTTAGACATTCCATTTCTGTTCTTTCTCCTTCCACTCACATCTCCACCCCCAACATCATGTTGACCAACATCATGTTGGGCAAGAGCAGAACTTAATGAGCTGCTGCCACCCCACCTCCTATCCCCCCACTCCCCCACCCTCCCACCCCCGCCATTGGGGTTGCCACAGGGTAATGCCCCCCCTTACCCACCTTTGGTGCGGTCACAGGGTAACTCCACCCCTCCCCCACCATGGGTGTTGTCACAGGGTAACTCCACCCCTCCCCCACCATGGGTGCTGTCACAGGGTAACTCCACCCCTCCCTCACCATTGGTGCTATCACAGGGTAAGTGAGGTGTGGTGCCTGTTTCTTCTTTTATCATCGCCATCACCACCGAACCGAGCAACCGTTGATTAGTGTGCTCTGCTGCCTTCACCAACTCTACCCACTCTTTTATTTTAATAAGCATGGTTTAGCTATCATTCACTTTTAAAAATGTACCATTCAATTTTTTTTTATTTATACACTTGGACAACTACTGCAGTTAGCTACTAAAATGTTTTTATTATATCCAAATAGGTCCCACACCAATTAGCAATCATCAGTTATTTTTCCCTGCCTCAGCCACACACATCCCGTAGTTGATAAACACATCCATCCCATTAGCACGTGCTCCAGTTTGCTGCCTGTTGCTGTGATAAAACACTGTCCAAATCAACTTGGGGGAGGAAAGGCTTTAATTGGTTTACACTTCCATACTTGCAAATCGTAGTCCATCATCAAGGGAAGCCAGAGGAGGAGCTCAAGAAAGGAACCCAGAGACCGACATTGAAGCAGAGGCCATGGAGGGGTGCTGCCTACTGCCTTGCTCCTCGTGCCTTGCTCAGTCTTTTTTTTTTTTTTTTTTTTTTGGTTTTTCGAGACAAGGTTTCTCTGTGTAGCTTTGCGCCTTTCCTGGAACTCACTTGGTAGCCCAGGCTGGCCTCGAACTCACAGAGATCCGCCTGGCTCTGCTTCCCGAGTGCTGGGATTAAAGGCGTGCGCCACCACCACCCAGCTCAGTCTATTTTCTTATACAACCTGGAACCAACTGCCCGAGCTGGCACCACCCACAATTGGCGGGGCCTCCTATGTCAATTAGCAAATAAGAAAATCCCCACAGACATGATCTCAGGCCAACCTGAAGCCTGGAGTCCCAGAGGGTTGTTCTAACGAAGCCCTGTCATCTAAAAACAAGTTATTAAAAACCTAATAATTTTTAATTATTAAAAGTAATTAAAATGTTAAAATAATTAAAATTAATTCATTTTAATTAATTAGTTAATTAGGTAGTTCTTCAACTGAGCTTCTTTCCTCCCAGGCGACTCTAGTTTGTATCAAATTGATAAAAACTGATCAGCCCAGTATGCAAGTTTGCTTTTGTCTTTGACAAATAGTAAAATTATATGTATACCAATGAATTGTGTTAAAATATATTTCTCTATGATTTATTATCAATCAGTGTTTGATTAGTATACCAGTTTTGTGCATCTGTATATCTGGTGTCACATAAACCTGTCTTGGTTGTAAATGGAAAGAAACTTCAGTAAACCTGATCAGAAGAATGGTTCTAATTGTCCTTCTCCAGTGCTCACAAACCTGGAGTGGTCCCACACCACCCACCACGTTAGCAGATTCCTCAGCTTTAAGTTAGGGCTCTAATATCCTTGGGAACCCTGAATGGGTCCATACTACACAGGAGTGTGAATTGGTTGAAGGGGCTGAGTTCATAAAATACGGTAGGTGTAACTTTCTGCTCTTATCCCCCATACCTAAGAATGTGATTAGCCATCATTCCTAAGATTCTGTAGAAACTGATCTGGCAGAGGGTGCTAAAAGGAAGCACACAAACCCTCCAAAGCTGGCCTGGGCACTTTCTCCAACCAATAGCAGACAAGTAAAATATGTACATTTAAATCACAGTTAGGATCCAGTGTACCATTGCCAATTTAAAGATGGAGAGAGCCGTGAGAAAGGAATGCAAGTAGCCTCTAGGATCATAAAATGATCCCTTGCTGACACATCTGTGTTACATCTGCAGTGAACTAGACTCTTCCAGTGGATGATTTCACACAGCTTCCAGGTAAGGTTAGTCTCACCTACTCCCTGACCACAGCCCATGAGACCTTAAACATAGGAACTGGCTAAACCTTCCCAGACTTTTGACCTATAGAACTATGAATTCATAAATGTATATTTTACTTGTTTGTTTTAATATGTAGTTCTGACTGGCCTGGAAACATGCAAAGATCCTTAGAAAACCAAGTGTTGCTAGCTAGGGGACTTCTTAGCTATGTGAATTTCTCCCATCATTTGGGAGATGGTGGACTTTACTCAACTATCCATTAGTGTTATAATCTGGCATCTTAAAGGCATGGCTATTCTCCCCACAGATAACTCTTAAACATTTAAGAGAAAATAGGAGTTTGAAATTTTTAATAACTTGTTTTTAGATGACAGGAATCATCTTGCTTGATACTTTGCAAATTTCCCTCTGGGTACTAAAGGAAACCAATGTGGGTGGGCATCAGACAAGAAGCAGAAATTTGGAGTTGAATAACTAATTTATTCTATTAAAAACAGGTTAAATTATTAACAATATATATGTATATGTATGTATATGTATATATTCACACATATATACACACACACCTATATATACACACACAATGCACTAATATTTAATAATTAATAGGAAAGAAATCTTAACACATGCTACAACATAGATGATATTATTCTGGAAGACATCATGCTAAGTGGAATAAGCTAGTCACAAAGTAGTCATTATTATATGATTGTACTTATAGAAGATGTCTGGAGTAGTCAGACCACAGAGATAGAAAACACAACGGTGGTTTTTAGGGGCTGGGCTGGGGAAGAAGGAATTAGAGTTTAATTGATACACAGTGCCAGTTTGGGAAGTTGGAAAGTTCTCGAGATGAATGATGGTGATGGTTGCACAGCATGAAAGTAACTACCGGCACCAAACTGTGCACCTAAAATAGCTACGGTGGGAAGTTTGTGTTATGCATATTTCTATCAATGCCACTAAACTGTATACTTAAGAACAGCTAAGATGAGGGGGCTGGAGAGATGGCTCAGTGAAGAGCATGGACTGCCCTTCCAGAGGATTCAAGTCTAATTGCCAGAACCCATGTCTGGTGGCTCACAACTGCCTGTGACTCCAGTTCGGGGTATCTGAAACCTCTAGCCTCCTTGGGCAATGCACCAACATGCACATACCCACCCACAGGCACACTCATATACACATAATTTAAAAATAAAATAAATCTTTTATAAAATGGTTACCATGGGAAGTGGTATTCCTGTATTTCACTACATTTTTTAAAAAGAGAGATTAGCTGGCTCCCTACTTGGAAACCATCATCGAAGGAGTAAAGAGCATTTCACCAGGGATGGCCCTCCACCCCCATATACTTACTGTGTGAAAAGTGTCCTCAGAATTAACAGCATTTTTAAAAAGCCAGAAGGATAATTACTGCTGAATCTTGTTTCTCTTGCAACATTTACGTACATAAACTAATTAAACAGAGCAGTACTAACTCTCAGTAAGTGATGAATTTGCAATAAAAATTTAATTTTATGTTTAATTGTATTAAGATGCATAATATAACTGCTCTTTTGATCTATTTTGTGCTAAAAATAAATAAGCATACTGACAACTAAACAAAATTTAATAAAGCCAAATGGCACTGTTCATAGAAATAGAAATTAGTTTTAATTTATAGTTATAACTTTGTGAAAAGAACTATGAGAGAAGGAATAGGATTGTTATCACTTTGGAGGAGAAAGAAAAATGGAAATCTAGCTCTAGTTAGGAATTAGAACAATATATAATTTCTGGCTGTAAAAAACAATGACTTTTTTTTAATTGATGATGGTCTATATCAAAAGCTATTATAGACCAAGATTCCATACTGATTGAATTCAAAGGTACTATAAACAATTTTATTCTAAAATCAAACTGTAAATATCCACTCTTTAGGGTACTTATACTTCCTTTGAAGAGGTATACTATTTATTTCTGTTATTTAAAAAGTTATTCTTCAAATTTTGCCATATACACCTCACAGTGTCAGCAGATGATACAAGGGTCTGGAAACACTTTAATCTGACATTTCATATTCCTCCCAACACATATAATATTAGCTGTCAAGTATTTTAATTCTCCTCATGATTTTAATTTCTTTCACAATATAAATGTATTTTTGCAAATAATGTTGGTGCAGGTTTTCTAAAATTTTATCCAACATTCACACATACATGTAATGTGTTTGGATTAAATCTCCCCCCACGCCCCTATAATCCTTCCCCTGCCCCTCTGCCACTTTCTATTCGCTATCAACTTTATGTCATATCTTTTTTAAAAGATTCATTTGTATGCACATGTGTGTCTGGACACACACGCACAGCTAAGTGTGGGTACATGCAACTGTCCGTGCATGTGGAGGCCCACCCAGCTTGTTATGTGAGATCTGAACTCATGCCCTTCCAGTGTGGATCAGTCAACCACTGAGCCATCTCTCTAGGCCTAGACCTATTTTCAAGCTTCTCACTTTTGTTGCTCACTCTCCAGGACTTCCTTGTAGGATAATCTTTTCTGTGGGGGGAGGGGAGTGTGTGGTAATGCGTTCCTGGGAGTCTGAATTTAGCTTGAATCATACAGTGACACTCCATCTCAAAAATATTTTCAAAAAATAAAAGTAAGTTAAAAATATAATCTTCCTTTTTTTTTTTTTTTTTTACTTAAATTCAACCTTCAGATAGTCCTAAGAAGATCTGTTATTCCTTTCTCCTTACAGGGTAGTTTCAGTGTGCACATGTTACTTCTCCAGGTTACTGCAGCGTCTCCCGTCTCTGTGATTGTAGTGACATCCACCCCGCTTTGCCTGTCTCCCATGATTCTGCGTTCCTTTGGCTTTTGGTCCACCTCTGCTGGAAGTCCTCCTTTGTTGTGTGTATTCATCATGCATTGTTTGCTCAAATTCTCACTGCTTTTCTTTCTTTCCTTCCTTCTTTTCTTCCTTCCTTTTATTTCTCTTTCTTTCTTCCTCTTTTTCTTTCTTTCCATTTGCTCTTTTTTCTTGACTCTCCAGAGATTTCTCATACTTCATTTAAACCTCTCAAGCATATCAACTATATCAAACTTTGAAAGTTTTCACCATAAACAAATGATAAATGTTTCATAAGATGGATATGCTTAACCAAATTTTAGCACTTGCACAATGTATACACGTACAGAAATATTACAAGATATCCCAATACTATGCATTATTTTTATGTAGCCAAAAGTCAATTCAAAGAAATAAAAACATACTGTTTGACAAAGCGTCTTTTTTCCAAAGAGAAGATCCCCTTTCCTAAACCACAACATGCATGTATTTAACCCATATTATACCCAGAGCCAGAGCTCAGAAAATTTTCACCTGAGTCTCTTACAGCTGGCTGTATCATGCTTATTTCCCCAGGTTTTAACAACAATGTTTGAATGTATCCCAGTATCCAGGGAAACACATTAGATTCCCAGTTCATAGAGGAAGAGCTGTATTTTTAAAAAGACTCTAAACAACTCCTGTGTATCTCTTCATATAGAAAAGTAAATTATGAACAATATTGTGCCTCTAGGAAAAGTATAGGTTACTGTTCCCATCAAAGCTAGAAAATGGAAGGATTGGGATTCTAAAACACATCAATGATTCTCAGTAAGTAATAGTGAATTTTCATAACTCGAGTTTGTTGATAACTCCAACAAAAATGCTATTCCAGATGTAATCTTTTGAATAGCTTAGGAAAGTTCCTAGCACCTGATAACAGGTTATTTAGCCAATGAATTGTTTCAATACCAACAAAAAGAAAACCCCCAAGCACTATTAGCTTCCCCTGGAAGAACAGTATGTCTTTGTTACCCTCCTTCAGGCTACACTGATACCCCAAACTGTACCATGATTTAGTTCTCAGGACATTCTGTGAGACATCTCACTAGCTTATCACATTAATGAAAATAGTATAAACCAAAGAGCAAAATGTGGTAGTTTACAAAAAATGTCAGCTTAGATGGAGGCAAATTAGGAGACGAGACCTATGTTCTCCTGAGTGAGTGGGATCAAGGCTACAGCCCAGTGAACTTCATAGCAGACAATATCCTGGATCAAGGAGCAAACTTCCTCTAAGACAAAAAAAAAATTAAGCTGTAATATCTTCAGTGAAATAGAGGAACACTGGCAGCTGTAGGGCTGTCAGCAGGTGGGAAAGCTAACATCTTCTAAGATGCAGTTCTTCGTGAGATCTTTGCATTTTGTAGGGTGTGTGTGTGTGTGTGTGTGTGAATTTGTTTATTTGGGAGCATAAAACTCACCTAATTTGAATGAGAACCACAAATCAATCTGTCTAATCTGCACCATTGTATATTAAAAATATTAACTGGTTTTTATTTTACAGGGGCTCACAGTTAAGAGATGCCTGGAGTTCCAAGAAAGGTTTCGGACTTTTGAATGGTGTTGGGATTGTATTAAAGACAATGGGAAAGTTTTAGAAATGGACTAAATGCACTTTGCATTATAAGAAGAAATGAGACTTTCAGAGGGACAAGAGTAGAATGTTATCATTTAAAGTGATGGATTTCGGGGTCCAGTTGACAAGGATGGAGGTGTGACAGTTATTTATTATTGTCAATTGGCTAGGATTTAAATCACCATGGAAACAAATCTCTGAGTATGTCTATAGGGGTGATTTCCAAAAGCTTTGACTGAGCAAGAAAGGACAAACCTTGAATGTGGGTGACACCACTCTGTGAATTGGGGCTCCCCAACTGAATGAAAGGAGAAAGTGAGTTGAGCATGATTGTTCATCTCTCTGCTCCCTGACTGCAGATACACAGTGACCTCAAGTTCCTACTACCATGACTGACCTGCAGAGATGACTGCGTCCTCTATGAGACAAAAGATGTTCTTTCTTAAGTTGCTTCCCATCAGGTATTTTGTCACCACAAAGAGGAAAGAAACCTCAATGGCTAATATTTATTGTCCACTTGACAGGATCTAGAGCAGTGGTTCTCAGCCTTCCTAATGCTGTGACCCTTTAATACAGTTCCTCATGTTGTGGTGACCACCAATTTTCATTGCTACTTCCTAACTGTAATGTTGCTACCTTTGTGAATTGTAATATAAAGATCTGTGTTTTCCAATGGTCTTAGGTGAAAGGGTCATTCAATCCCCCAAAGGGGCTGTGCCCCACAGGTTGAGAACTGCTGAACTAGAATCACCTAGAAGACAAGCTTCTATGAATACATGTGAGAGATTATCTAGATTAGGTTAACAGAGGTGGGAAATCCCACTGTTAACTGTGGGCAGCACCATTCCAATATTTTGGGGTCATGGAATGAATTTCTTTTTTTTTTTTTTTTTTTTTTTTTTT
>CABHPR010131295.1:13730-28738 GCA_902168415.1 Peromyscus melanophrys
TTCTTTCTTTCTTTCTTTCTTTCTTTCTTTCTTTCTTTCTTTCTTTCTTTCTTTCGTTTTTTGTTTTTTTCTTTTTGTTTTTTTTTTGAGACTGGGTTTCTCTGTGTAGCTTTGGAGCCTGTCCTGGAACTTATTCTGTAGACCAGGCTGGCATTGAACTCTCAGAGATCTGCCTGCCTCTGCTTTGGATTAAAGGTGTGCACCACCTCTGCTTGATAGGGCTTAAGATCCTGTTTCTAATTAACCCAGACACCTTGGATATATGATAGAGAAAAATAGTCTGGACCTGAACTGGAAGCTTCTTCCATGGTTTTTATGGTCCTGGTGTATGTTATAGTGGTTGCTGGGGGGAAATACATCACGGGTATTGTACAGGTGTGAATCCTGCTGTCTGTAAGATCAACCTACAAGAGAAGATAAACCCAGTTGTGCTATAGTAGCACAATGGTTATGTGGGTAACCAATTGCTCTCTGGCTCGATTTGAGACATACCCCATGGGTGTAATTCATACCTAGTATGACAAACTTTGAGCATAAAATCTTGATTATCTTCCCTCAGTTTGCAAAGTGCTGGGACTATACATGTATTGCAGCATGCCTGGCTTTCACTACAGTTTGATATCTGACTACTAATAATTTTTAGGCCACTTTTCAGTATTCTATTTTGATGTATAATACCCTGATACTCTCTTCTTTCTTAAAAATGGTAAGGAAATTAAAACAAAGTAAATGTCAGCAAAAACACATCCTTCTTCATCTTCCCTCATCCTTTGTTTTTTCAACAAGTATTTTTAGATCCCTTGGTTGATTGCATAGATCTTCTCAGAAAGTTTTAATACATGAATCAAAAATACTTGCATGCTTCTGTAGTCTGGATATGCAATTTCCAGACACCTACATTCAGCAAAAATTATAGTCTTAAAATTAATTAAGTTAAACTGTGGCCTTTCAAAAGTAATGACTTTTTTCTAATAGCTGAGTAATACTTTATTGTGTAAATATATCACACTTTATCCATTCTTTGGTTGAGGGACATTTAGGTTGTTTATAGTTTCTGGTTATTATGGATAAAGTTGCTGTCTTAGTTAGGGATTTTATTGCTGCGAAGATACACTCTGACTATGACACTTCTTATAAAAGAAAACATTTAATTTTAATTAGGATGGTTTGTGTACAGTTCAGAGGTTCAATCCATTATCATCATGGTGGGACATGGTTGGCATGCAGGCAGACATAGCGCTAGAGAAGTAGCTGAGAGTCTTACATATTGCAGGCAATAGGAAGTGGTCTGTCTCATTGGGTGTGGCTTGAGCATATATAAGACCTCAAAGCCCACCTCCACAGTGACCCGTTGCACTCAATGAAACTATAGCTACTACAAAAAGACTACACCTCCTAATAGTGCAACTCCTTTTTGGGGGCATTTTCATTCAGACCTCCACATCCCACTCCCTGTTCCCCAAAGGCTTATAGCCATATCATAATGCAAAACTGTACTCAGTCCAACTTCAAAAGTCCCCACAGTCTATAACAGTCTCATATGTATTTAAATATCTAAAGTTCAAATTCTCTTTTGAAATTTATGCAATCTCTTAAACTGTATTCCCCTGTAAAATCAAAATAAAATACCATATCACGTACTTCCAACATATTATGACACAGGATATACATTACCATCCCAAAACATAGGGACAGTAGTCTAGTGAAGAAATACTGGACCAAAGCAAGACCAAAAACCAGCTAGAAAAGCTCCAACTCTGCATCTCCATGTCTGATGTCAAAGCACTGTTCAGATCTCCAACTCCTTTCATGTTTGTTGACTGCAACATACTTTCTCTTGGGCTGGTTCCACTCCCTGTTAGCAACTTTTCTTGGCAGATATCCCATGGCTCTGGCATCTCCAACATCTTGGGGTCTCCAAGGCATTCCACACATCAGCGTTATAGCTCCAGGGACACCCCTGACACATGCCTGGCCTCAGTGGCTTTCCTTAGTTATGGAGGCAAATTCCATAGTTCCTTTTTTTCTAACCTTAACTCTAGAGCCAGAACCACATGGCTGAAGCTGTCAAGTTCAGCTGCTTGTTGGGGTTGGAACATGGAACCTTTGTTCAATTAAATCTTCACCAACTTTCTGTGTCTAAGCTTGGCTGTCCTTGAACTTGCTACGTAGACTAGCTAGACTAGGCCGATCTCAAACTCAATGATCTACTAGCCTCTAACTTTGCAGTGGTCTGATTAAAAGTACACACCACCACTCCAGGCTCTAAGCTTTTCTTTAATTCCTTTTCATAAGTGGGAAATTTTGTTGGGTGGGATCCTGCCCTGAGGTTACCACTCCCTTTATTCCATTTGTTAATTTGTTCATCTCCTTGAACATAAGATTTAACTCTATTCTACATCCTGGTGTCCCTTTTCTCAATAAGTACATTTTGTATTTTTATTTGCTTAGCTTGCTCCTTTTCATTACAAATCTTCATCAGAGTTAACACTAATAACCACATGACAGAGTCTACACTAGGCCGTTTTGAGATTTTTCTCTACCAAAGGAATTAATCTAAAACTCTTCACTTTAGCCGCAGGCAGACTTTTCAGGCAAGGGCAAAAGCAGCCACATTCTTCACCAAAATATCACATGACCAGTCTCTAGGTTACATAATAATGTTCTTTTCTGAAACTTCTTGATCACCACAGTTTAAATAATTCTCAGCACCATTGTCTTCCACATTGCTGCTAGTACAGACCATTAAGAAGTGCTGAAAGTATTCTACTGCTTTCCTCAAAGTACCAAAGTCCAAATTCCTTCAGACAAAAACATGGTCAGGCCTATCACAGCAATACCCTTATACAAACTTCTGTCTTAGTTAGTGTTTCATTTGCTGTGAAGAGACACCATGACCAGGGCAACTCTTATAAAGGAAAACATATTATTGGGGTGGCTTTCTTACAGTTCTGAGGTGCAATCCTTTTCATCATGTTGGGATAAGGTAGCATGCAGCAGACATTGCTGGAGAAGTAGCCAAGTGTCCTACATCTTGTAGGCAATAGGAAGTGGTCTGTCTCACTATGCATGGCTTGAGCATATATAAGACCTCAAAGCCCACCCTCACAGTGACACACTTCCTTCAATTAGGCTATACCTACTACAACAAGGCCACACTTTCTAATAGTGCCACTCCCTTTTTGGGACATTTTCTTTCAAATCACCACAGCTGCTATGAATATAGGTGAACAAGTTTCCTAGTGGTAGGATAGGGCTTCTTTAGGTATACGCTCAAGGGTGGAATAGGTGGATCTAGAAGTAGATATAGTCCCAATTTTCTGAGGAATGGCCATCTTGATATCCACAGTGACTGCAAAAGCAAACGAAACAAATGTTTCTTATTTCATGTTATATTCTGGATACTTTCTCATGAAACACGGGAAGAACAGAATGGAATGAAAAGCTTGTAAAAGAAAAAAGAAATATAATGACGTTTACTAGTCCTAGGTAGTTGGCAAGGTTTTAAGTGCTGGGTATGGTTTCACCCCAGTTGATTGGATCTTAAGTTTAATTAAAAAAATTGTTATTAACCATCAAACTATGCATGTCATTACTGTATCCTTAGTATTGTCACGACATGCTGGTCATTGTATTGTTCATATGACTATGAACATCACAGCAGGTTAGGAATATTTCTTCTCTCCTTTGGAATCTTGCCTGGCACATTCTAGTATAATGACTGTTAGTCCTTATCCAGCACCACATAGTCAGCCCTAAAAACAAACATACAAGTAACATCAAACAGACTGAGAAAGTAATATTCAGGAATTTATATGCATATACATATTTGCATGGAACCACAATTTTAAAAAGAGGCCCTGAAATTGAAAGAGAGTAAGGAGTAGTAGATGGCTGGGTTTGGTGGGAGTAAACAGAATACAGAAATTGTGTAGTTGTATTATAATCTCAAAAAGAAAAGAAAAAAAACTAATAAATTTTGACTTACTATGCTAAATAAAAGCATTTGCTAAACAGCTGTTGCAATCTTTTCACCCTATTTATGTAGAAAAGACAGAAAGATGTAGCCATGGCACTGAGAACCATGATTCTAATTTTATGTATTCATGTCATGTTTCCGTACACCAAACATTTAATTAGAATTAGTATATCTGAGCTCTTGACTGTACATGTGCCTATTTCATCCACTTACCCTTCACCAATCCTTGTTGTCAATAAGGATAATTGTCTCAAACAAATATGCTTTTATCATATCATCACAGAAAGATTAATAATTAAAATTCCTTGTTTTATAAGTTCAAGATCGTTGTAAAAGAAAAGACTGAGCAGCATTGCTCCATAAGTAATGAGCTGACACATGGAAAAGGAGTTAAAGAAAGGGCTAAATTCTTTATGGGTGTAGATTTCTCTCTAAAATGCAACTGACTCTTGTTTTTGAAACAGCGACCAGCTTAAGTACAAGTTTCCTCCCTCTCAGTGGGAGCAATCCTGTACCATCTTCTAATATGGACTCTTCACATCCATAGACATCTCCTTTGGGTCAGTTTGTACTGAATTCTTTATGCTTTAGCCATCTGCATGTTTGAATTTCACTCAGGGGAAAATGGTATGTTGAACTTCTTACAGCTCAGACCCTTGAGAAATGGTTGCCTTAGTTTCAAAATTACCTTTTTTTGTAAACCAACAAAAGTTATTTATTTGTTTTTTTTCTTCATTTTTCTGTTTTCTTATTTTTGACCTGAGAGCGATGGTTTATTTTTAGCAGATTCTTAATTAGTATCACTTATTATAATGGTTTTACTATGTTTGTTTTGTAATATTTTATTTATTTATTTTGAGTGATATTATGTGTGTGGGGTGTATGTATGCATGGTATGTGGGCACAGTGTTATGCATATAGAAAACAAAGGAAAATTTATGGTAGTCAGTTCTCTTCTTTGTCACATGAATCTCAGGAATTGATTATAGCTCATCAGTTTTATCAAGAGGTGCCTTTGCCCACTGAGCCAACCAGTGAAAGACAAAGGACAGTTACTAAATCTGAAAAAATTATATCTATGTAAGAAACAAGAATCAGCTACAGAACATATGTTCAGTATGTATTGAAATAAAAATAATGTGAATACTATTTGACTACTTCTTAGGATTTTTTGTTCTAAAGTACTAGTTAGTTTTGAACATGACTTAAAGCATTGGCACTGTGTTTGTTGAGTTCCTAAAATGAATGGCCATTGAAGTATACCTTGATGATGGAACCAGGATGATAAACATCAGTGTGTGAAGAGCTTCTTCTCATCTCCCTATACTTTTCCTGTCAAAGAGGTGAAAAAAAACTTCAGAAATTTACTGAGATATTCATATATCTATGGGTACAATATGTGTTTGCAGAAGTTTCTGTCCCACCAGCCAGCTCCCAAATAAACATACAGAGATTTACTATTAATTATAAATACTTGGCCAATAGGATAGGCTTGTTACTAACTAGCTCTTACATCTTAAATTAACTCATTTTTTAATCTACATTCTGCTACATAGCAGTACTTTTTTTTTAGCATGGCAAGTACATTTTGCTTCTCTCCATGTCCTGGTGATTCTTCCCTCCTTCTTCCAAGCATTTTCTTAGTCTGTCTGGTGCTCCCAACTAACCTCTTTCTGCCTGTTTATTTTCCATTAGCTCTTTATGAAACCAATGAGAACAACACATCATCACAATATATAAAAAGACAATTCCATAACATTTACCCCTTTTTGTCTAATTAAAAAAGAAGGTATTAATTTTAACATAGTAGGACTATATATAACAAAAAAGTTATCAAGTAAAATTAGAGTTACAATATCCATTCCATTTGTATTTGGCTAATTTAGAGAAAATAGTCTATTATTTTTGTGAGTCTAAAGTGTTACATTTAATTTACTTTTTATTACAAGTAAGGAAAACTATAAGTTTAACTATTTAGTTTAACTCCCTCAAAGACCACAGAAGGATGTAATATTACCCAGTGACAGGGACATCTGGCTGCCTGGACAGTTACCCAAAGTTCCTCTGCAACATTGGGCCATACATCTTTGGCTTACAGGCTTAGTATATCTGACAGATATTTCTGAGAAGCAGGTGTTTTTTAAGGACTATCTTAGCAATGTTTTGACAGCAATGTTTGATGCTTTCTTTTGCATCCTGCTGGTCCAGTTTGGACAGCATACTGTCAGCAGTTAAAACAAAGGCAGTTTCTTGCCCAAATAGCTAGCGTTTGCCATAAAGAAATCAAACTCCATATGGAGGTTCTTCAATGCTCATCATCTTCTCTGAAGTAGATTGGTGCTACCAGGAGCAGACATGTCTCACTGTCATGAAAAGCCTCAGGTTATTAAACATCTTAAATAATATATTCTATAGGTCTTTGAAGTGTTTGAAGGCCATCTGATTATCTAAATATATCTGTTTAACCTTGAAGACGTATCTAATATGACTATAAGTTTGATTATTATAGATGACTACTAACCTCTATTTCTTAATTATATATTACATTTCAAAATGAGCTGTATAAGCACAATACTGCAAATAAGGGTGGAAACACACACACACACACACACACACACACACACACACACACACACATATATATATATAAAATAACAATAATATCTTTAAATTTGTATCAACACACCAAAATTCATACCAGTATAGAATATTTTGATATTAATAGTTGTTTTTGGATTAAAGTAGATTCAATAACCTACCATTTTATCTCATCATTTTTATATTATATCCTCCTTTTTTTATTAGAAAGAGATCTTAGAATCTAACTCCTTTGGCTTTTATCTTGGCCATGACCAATAACAACTTTTAACCAACCCCTCTTAAATGATGACAAACTTCCATAAACCATCTTTTGGGAATGAAGGTATTGTTTTCTCTAGACTGATTTCTATCATATAGGGCACTAGAATTTTTTAGGGACCCTGAAAAAAATCAGAATTGTGGTAAAGTCCTGGCTAGAGTAGTCTGTGAGGACAGAGCATCTCAGTCAGCAAACTTGAAGCAGTTCTGGATGCAGAACTCTGAGGAAACCGCAACATCAGCACTCTGAGATATTGGATCCTGGACAACGTTTTCATAGGTGTTTGGTCTCCTTGATCTGAAGATACATAAACTTTTAAAAGTAACATACACATCTGCATTAATACAAGTATAGACTGTGAATTACACAAAGTCAGCCAAAGATTTTTTTTTTTTTTTTTTTTTTTTTTTTTTTTTTTTTTTTATGTTTGAGCAGGTAAAATGTACACCACATGCCTTGTAGTTTTCCTAGGTTTATTTTTTTCATATCTGTAACCAGGATTTTCCGAGGGTCTTTCTTGATCAAATCTGATCTTCTTCAACACTGATTGAATCTACAGCCTTTTGTTTTCTGTGGCAACATAATCATAACCTCTTCCCCAAAGCCATACATATTTTGACTTTCATTTTGAAATCATGACACTTTTAAAATACATAGGTTGGTTTAATTTAGCAGCTTCTGTAATCCAATCTCTCTGCAGCTATTTTTCTTCATCATCAATCAAAAAATTTGAAGACAACGCAATAACATACAGGATACATACTCCCTGTGTATTTTCCATCTATACATGTCTTTTTTCTTTTATATTACTTTATTTATTTTTAAAGGACTTCATTATTTTTAAACTATTATTTTTATATGACAGTCTATACCCTCTTACCTTTCCTTCTCAAGACTATGTACATATTTATACATACCATAACATGTTTTGAGATTTCTTCTATCTGGATCTGTCTTTATTGCATATTTATAATCTTTTCTGTCTGCGTGAGCAAAATATTACACCTATAGGAAGTTTGGCTCATGGTGTGCTAGTGGCTGACTCCTTCTCCCTCAGTTCACTGAGCCCCTAGCCTCATTTCAGAGGTACCAATGGGGATACATTGACTGCCCCAGCTCTGGGAAGTTTTTGGTTCCAAGCTTCTATAGGCATTTCTGCCTAGTCTTGTGCCATTGACTAGCACACCATCCACTGCTCATAAACCCCATACAAGTGCTTGGTAGCAGGGCCTCTTAAAAGAGCCATGCCTCTGTTTGTCACTAGCACTGAGCTTACCTGAGAGAAGGTGGACCCCAGGAAGCCACGTTTGACTCTGTGTTTTGAAATTATTTAAACTTCCTCAGGCATTGTGTAGATAGATGTACATGTCCCCAGACATAGGGTGCCATTTGTAGGCAGAAGTTTATGTGCCACCAGCAAGCTCACAAATAACCACACAGAGACTTATTATTAATTAACCATGTTCAGCCAATAGCTTAGGTTTGTTACTAACTAGTTCTTATATCTTAAATTAGTCCATTATTTTTTATCTATGTGGTGATATCTTTGTTCAGTATGGCAAGTTCATCTTGCTTCTCTCTCTGTCCTGGCTATTCCACCCTCCTTCTTCCTAGCATTCTCTCAATCAGGTTCTCTCACCTAACCTCTTTCTGCCTAGCTTTTGTCCATTAGCTCGTTATTAAACCAGTGAGAGCAACACATTGTCACAGTATACAAAAAGACTACTCCATAACACATAGGGGTCCCAATATTGATTTTGGAAGACGGAATATTAAACCCTAGAATTCTAGGGTTGAAATCACTTCTGGCTCTTGACATTACCCTTAGTATTACTTTTCAAGGTACTTGTTATGTTTTGATTTTTGTTTTGCTTACTTTTCATTCTTTCTTATTTGTATTGATAGAACAATTCTGAAAGTGACCTTTACAGATAATATCTTAAAGAAACAAACTATCAGGAAGTGTAAAAATTCATCAGAGTAGAAAGCAATTCATTAATTGAAATAGAAAAACAATATAACCAGATTCATTGAGGAAATGTCCATTCAGAAGACACTAGAAACATCATTTTTGTGGTCTCGTTTTTTCTAATTCTCTGGCAACATCATTGAACTAATTTGATAGATGTTCTGCCAAATATTTTACAACAAATATTTTTATTATGTAATGAAAAAACAATAGGTACAGAAAATATGCATTATAGCTTCTAAAATATGAAATGTCAATATAAATATATGTGACTTTGTTTTGTGACTACAGGATATAAAATTGCTTAATGCCAGGCCTTTGATTTCTTTATGGTCTTTTACATGAAGCTGCCTTCTACTGGGATGAATGCCTCATATATTCAGCAGTTAAATAGATGGGCTGCTTCATCTTGACCTTTGGAGAGCCTATGTTGAGTAGGGTGCTCATTTCACTACTTTTACCATTTCCAGCTGTCTTCCAATGGCAAGAGTGTTTCTAATGTTTTCTAATCAGGCAAGCACCTTTACTAAAAGGTCAGCATACTAAAATCTATATATCAGGGATTAAAATTATGATTTACCTCTACCATGCAAGAAATTCTAATTAGAGAGGCACTACAATCATTCTCTTGGGTCAAAGTTGGCGTTGAATATCACAGCCCTCTATTTAGGGTTACAGAATCCATATCCATATGCTCAGAAGGCAACATGACCTCTATAACTGTGATGGCAATATCATTTCTTTTATTTTCCAAGGACTTTGAAGTGCCCTTTCAGATGGTTTGTCAGAAAGTCTTTCTGCAGGGCTAAATAAACAGGTACATTATGCAATTTTGTCAGTCAGCTCCAGTTAATCCTGTTATAATATCCCATTCTATCACTGTATCTGATCTCTCAAAGCAACAACTGCTGTGGGATGTTCTGTATGCTGTGAATGTGTTGCTCTGATTGGTTGATAAATAAAAAGCTGATTGTCCCATAGCCAGGCAGGATGTATAGGCAAGATGGACAAACAAAAAAATTCTGGAAATTGGAAGACCAAGTCAGGAGATGCCAGCCCGCCATCCAGGAAGCAGCATGTGGCGGCACACAGGTAAGCCACAGAACATGTGGTGATATATAGATTAACAAAAATTGGCTTAGTTTAAGTGTAAGAACTAGTCAGTGTTAGGCCTGAGCTAATGGCCAAACATTTTTAATTAATACAAGCTTCTAAATACAAGCTTCTAAATGATTATTTTATAAGCAGCTGCAGAGTCTGTGGGGCTGGGCCGAAACGGAAAAAAACTTCAGCTACAAACAACTGATTGAACAACACATATTCTGGAAGCAAAGCAGAGGAAGTTACAGACATATCAAAGGAATAACCAAGTCATAACATAAGAAAAAGTTATTCAAGAGAAACTTTTAGAAATCTATGGCACCAGATCTGAACAGAATAAAAAATACTAAAAGAATAAAAAAATAATTGATTGCATAAAGTTAGTTAGTTTTTAATATTTTTATTTATGTATTCTTTAATTTATGAGTGCTCTGTCTGCCTGTATGCCTGCATGCCAGAAGAGAGTATCAGATCCCATTATAGGTGACTGTGAGTTACAGTGGAGTTGTTGGGATATGAGCTCAAGACCTCTGGAAGAGCAGCCAGTGCTCTTACTAGCTGAGCCATATTTCTAGCCCAAAGATTTTAAGACTTTATTTTGGAAAATAGTATAGGTATTATTCATAAAATATTGTATTCTATAGTAGCACTGTAATTTACAAATTCTTATCCATTTTGAGAAACATGGATGATATATTGCTGGTTCTTTTTTACATTATAATTACATCATTTTCTCTTTCTTTTCCTCCCTATAAACCCTCTCATAAACTCTTCATGTTCCCTTTCAAATTTATGGCTTCTTTTTTCACTGAATATTTTATATGTATATATGCATATGTATATGCATACTCATTCCTAGTTCAACCTGCTCAGTCTGTATCATTCTACTTGTATGCATGTTTTCAGAGCTAATCATTCAGTCTCAGATAAGCAATTACTGTGTTTTTCCATAGAAAAGACTCTTTTTCCTATTCTCAACTTTCTTTAGTTGCTTTAAGTTCTTTACCTAGGGTTCAGTCCCCTTTGGTTTTCCACCATCCACTTTAGTATGTCTATTGTGTAGCATGAATTGTAATTAGTCTTAATAATAAAAACCCAGAGTCAGATATCAGGGTGAAAGCTGAAAGATCAGCGAAGCAGAGCAGCCAGCCACTGCAAAAACTTCTTACCTCTAGAAATCCTCAGACTGAAAGGGGCCGAGCTCCTGTCTCCACCCTGCATTATCACTTTCTCTCTCTGCTCAGTCATATCACTTCCTGTTTCCTTCTCCTAAGTGCTGGGATTAAAGTTGTATGCCTCCCAAATACTGGGATCAAAGGCATGAAATCCCAAGTGCTGGGATTAAAGATGTGTGCCACTACTGCCTGGCCTTTAGTGGCTAGCTCAGCCCTCTGATCTCCAGGCAAGCTTTATTTGTTAGAGCACAAAGAAAATATCACCAGGCTACTGTTCTTGTTAAGCTCATGTTCAGGTAGTTAGGCTGGTGAGGCTTTATTTGTGTATATCTTCTAAAATTCCCATGAGACACAGTCTCACAGTAACCTTGTTGACCTAATAGCTCTTACAATCTTTCTGTCTCCATTTCTACAATGTTAGCTTAGTCTTAGGTATGGGAATTGTTTTGTGGAGGTATCCATCCATGAGGACCGGGGTCCACAACTCTGCACGATAATTGGTTATCCTTTCCCGCAATGGTTTCTACCTGCCTTTAAAGAGAGTTCCTTGATGAGAGTTGTCTTAGGGTTTCTATTGCTGCAATGAAAACACCAGTACCAAAAAGCAAGCTGGGAAAGAAAGGGATTCTTTCTTCACCTTACACTTCCACATTGTCACTCATCACCAAAGGAAGTCAGCACAGAACTCAAACAAAGCAGGATCCTGGAGGCAGGAGCTGATGCAGAGGCCCTGGTGGGGTGTTAATGTCTTGCTTCACATGGATTGCTCAGCCTGCTTTCTTATAGAACCCCAGATCACCAGCACAGGGATGGCACCATCCCCATGGGCTAGGCCCTTCCCCAGTGATCACTCTTTGTGAAAATGCCCTATAGCTGGGTCTCATGGAGGCATTTCCTCAACTGTGTCTCCTTTCTCTCTGATGACTCCAGCTTGTGTCAAGTTCACACACACACACACACACACACACACACACACACACACACACACACACATCAGTACAAGTGGTGAGGACTACATTTATCTCTGGGTATAAGAGACAAACTTTTTTTTTTGTTTTGTTTTGTTTTTTTGGTTTTTTTTTTTTCCGAGGCAGGGTTTCTCTGTGTAGCTTTGCGCCTTTCCTGGAACTCACTTGGTAGCCCAGGCTGGCCTCGAACTCACAGAGATCCACCTGCCTCTGCCTCCCGAGTGCTGGGATTAAAGGCGTGCGCCACCACCGCCCGGCAAGACAAACTTTTATAATGGAGCTAGGGATTATACTGGCTTAATAAACTGGATGTCGTAAACACTCCTCCAAGATCCATGACTTCATTAGCTATGAGTAATTGATTACTTTTCCAGGACCAGGTATGCTTTCCCTCTTATTGAGAGAGTCTTAGGTAAACTTAGAGAACTCTTGGTTACTGACAATGTATGTGTGTCCTAATATACCTTTAAGGTCGTCATGGCATGCTGATCATTGTGGTCCATAGGCATTACAGCTGCATAGGACTATTTTTTACTTTTGTCCTTCAGAAGATCATGTGGCCTCTTCTGCTATCATGAAAGCTAGTCCTCAGAGAAGAGCCCCTCAGGACCGTCCCAGTTTAAGGGCCTCTCTGCTGTGGATATCGCTCAGTATAAATAAAATGTTGATTGGCCAGTAGCCAGGCAGGAAGTATAGGCAAAACAAGCAGAGAGGAGAATTCTGGGAAGTGGAAGGCTGAGGCAGGGAGATGCTACCAGCCGCTGCCATGACTTCCAACATGTAAGATATTGTTAAGCCACAAGCCATGTGGCAAGGTATAGATTTATAGAAATGGGTTAATTTAAGATGTAAGAACTAGATAGCTAGAAGCCTGAGTGAGCCATTAGACCAAACAGTTTAAATAATATGAGTCTGTGTGTTTATTTTATAAGTGGGCTGTGGGGACTGCCGGGGCTTGGTGGGACTGCTGGGGCATGGCGGGACCTGGAGAGAAACTATCCAGCTACACCTCTCACACTATCTGATGTGCATGCTGTCCTCAACAATAGGTAATTACCTTCCACCTCTATGGGGTAAACAAGGGCAATATCAATTGGCTGTGTGTGTTGAGAGTCTCTTGAACAACCTTAACCAACATCTAAAAAGTGGGCTTCTCATGCAATGTGTTGGGGTTCTTCTTAGGTCTTCTTTGGCTCTTGAAGAAACAATATTGTCAGCACAGAGGAGATAATTTTATTTAAACTACATTACTCTATTTGTACTTAGACTTAAGTATTTTAGTTAATAGTATGATTTCTTATGACATTTTCTACCATCCTTACTGCTATTGGACTCTCCTTCTGCATTTATTTCCCTTCTTCTTGTCTAATTAAAGCCCTCCCCCACGTTTTTCCATTTACGCATTCAGACTACTGGCTGGTTTCTGTATCTTCATTTCATTGTCAACACAATTTAGGTTTCTATCGTTGCCACACCATTTTAAATACATACATGTGCATGTGTATGAGTTACAGACTTTGGTACTGTGAATAGTCATATTTTCATTTCAGTGGAAAACTATGGATTGTATACAGTATCTTTACAAATTATCAGAGTCAAAAATTGCTCATTGTCTTTGAGATTTGTATAACTTTTTAAGGCTCAAAAACTGAAGGCAAAATTAATTTTATGTTACCTATTTTAAAAAATAGCTTTATTGATATGAATGTTTTGCTTACATGCATGTGAGTGTACCACATGTGTACTTGGCTCCTAATGAGTCAAGAAGAGGATGCTGGATCCCCTGAGAATGTAGCTAGAGATGGTTGAAAGTTGGCATGTGCGTGCTTGGGATTGAACCTGTGTCCTCAGTTAAAGGCAAATATGTTATTTTCATTGCTGAGCCATCTTTCCAGTCCCTTCTTTAACGATTCAACATTTCATCACTAAAATTTAGTTTTGTCTCCATAACAGATCATCTTTATATTTTCACTCCTAAAATATACTATCATTTGACATTGCCTTTAATCAAGCAAAACATTTACCTGCTTCCATCATATCACACAATATACCAAATTACATTTAAACCATGTCTGTCTTTATTATTATTATTTTAATATTTTTATTATTATGTCAAGGATTTCATACAGTGTGTTTTGATCACATTTACCTCTCTACACAACGTATATTCAGATCTGAGAACTCTTTTCTTCCAACTGAAATTGTGTTTATATTTCTTAATTATCAGGAACAGTTGATACTCCCCAAATTGTTGTATATATTGACTTTAGCTGGAAGGTGATTGTCGGAACACAGGCTACACTTTTAGAGAAAACTAATTCTACCTCACCCATCAACTAACAATTGCCAAAAGCTCCTTGGCTAGGGGTAGGTCTTCATGCCTTACTCTGCCACACAAATTGAATTTGGTGTGATTTATGCTTTTACAGATTTTGTGTACTATCCCAAACCTGGAGAGTTCATATGTACAGAACATATGTTATGTCCAGAAGGTAATAATTACTCAGTCTTATTATGTTTCTGCCTATAGCAATCTTTTTCTTCTCTCTTCTGGAAATTCCTTTAACCTTAGGAAGGGAGGGCACAATATTCATGTTCCATTTAAGGCCTAGCATCCTTCAGTATCTTATTTTCTGCACCATGGTCAGTTGTGGCTATCCATGTTAACTATTATATATTACATATAGGAGCTTTTCCAATGAGGGTTAAGAATGCACTACTTGCCAGGAGTCGGTGGCACATGCCTTTATTCCCAGGCCTCAGGAGGCATAGGCAAGTGGATCTCTGTGAGTTTGAGGCCAGCCTAGTCTACAGAATGAGTTCCAGAACAGGCACCAAAACTACACAGAGAAACCCTGTCTAGAAAAAAAATAGAAAATAAAGAAGAAGAAGAAGAAGAAGAAGAAGAAGAAGAGGAGGAGGAGGAGGAGGAGGAGGAGGAGGAGGAGGAGGAGGA